>PVIY010002924.1:0-120026 GCA_004026745.1 Myrmecophaga tridactyla
GAGA
Source organism: Myrmecophaga tridactyla (assembly GCA_004026745.1). Lineage (NCBI taxonomy): Eukaryota > Metazoa > Chordata > Mammalia > Pilosa > Myrmecophagidae > Myrmecophaga > Myrmecophaga tridactyla. Next base: position 5 of record PVIY010002924.1, read on the forward strand.
ATTCACCTAAAAAAATCTTTTAAATAAAGTGTCCAGTTAACAGTAATACTTCACTTACCCAATATTATAAAAAAAATACCAGACCCTACTAAAGATAAGTTGTCAGACAATTGAAGTTCCACCTTTTCAACACCAAAACATTGATGAGGATATACCTGTTTCTAAAGTGCAGGGAATAGTTTTCTGCCATTTCAAAGCATGCAGACAATATGTTTTTTGTTGTTATTTCATTTGATGAAGAGGAGGCCCTTTAAACTGACACCTAAATTATACTTGGCTATTCCATAGTAATACACCAGGGTCCAATGGAGTTATGTAGTCTTCCCCATTCCTACATTATCATTCTAGATTTTTAGGCTATTGACTTTCAACTATTGCTTTTGTATTAATTTTAAATTTTACGTCTTTTTTATTTAAGTTCCATGATGAGAGATTTATGATTTTTTTATTAATCATTGTAAGTTTCATAAACCAATTTAAAATTAAGGCAATAAGGAAAAGATTATACAAACTCAGATAGCTGAGTATCTTAAATTCTAAATATTAGATACTAACAAATACCATTTGATCAGCTGTATAAAACTGAATGTTCTCAAAATAACAAGTAGAAAGTTATTACAAAAATCAACATTGCTATAGTAATGATCTACATTACTAAACGTTTTCCTGATTTCAGAAAAGTATAAATATACAAATGTTTTTACAATTGTATATTGTAAGGAGGAAAATCTTAACCTCCTAAAATGAATATATTAGCTTATCCATGGGCATATTTAAATAAAATATCTAAATAATCATTGTAAAATCTGTTTGTACAATATATTTTATAAACCAATTTAAAGTTAAAGCAAGGAAGGAAAAAACTTGCAGATACAGATAGAGTTTCTTAAATTCTGAATATTAAGCACTAGTTTAAATACTGTTTGATTATCTATCAAAAGTGTGTATGGTTTCCCAGTGCCTGCTCAGGCAAAAAAGAAAAAACAAAAGTGTGTATTTCTCAAAAAATCAAGTAGAAAGTTCTTACAAATATCAACTTTGCTATAGTAGTGACCTATGTTACTAAACATTTTCAAATTTTTGATTTCAGCAATTTAATTCATCTAATGTCACTAATACTGCCTATAGGTTGTTTGTTTTTAACCTTTTTTTGGTCATAAAATATAGCAAATATATACAAAGTAAAGAAAGAAAAAAGCAATCATTTTCAAAGCACACTTCAACAAGCAGCTACAGAACAGGTCCCAGAGTTTGTCGTGGGCTACCATTCCCTCATCTCAGATTTTTCCTTCTAGCTGCTCCAAAACACTGGAGGCTTTACCAGAGTCATAGGGACATGCCATAAAAACAATACAATTTCAATGTTTTTTTAACTTTCTGTTTCTGAGAAGGTTTCTTACTTTGCATCATGAAGGAGCTCAGGTGGAAGACCAGGCACCTTGCAGCCAAGAATGCATGAATTTGCAGTAAAAAAGTTAAAACTACACCAGTGTTTCTCTAAATATGCTTGGTAGACCACTAGTATTAGAAGTAACTAATGTGTTCTTTGAAAGTATTGCTACTTCTGACTGTCTCCCATAGACTTTTATTCCATAGTCTAGATTATGACACAAGAATTTACATATTTAACAAATAACCCAATGTGATAAATTGCTACATAATATAATGTGTTTTGATTTACTCCCATAAACATTTTTTAAATTGGGAAAAACTTTCATCACACAAAATTAGAGTGAATGTATAACAAGATATTTGGAATAACTATTTTATAAGTTCTATCTAATTTATTATTGTATTCACACACACATGAAATGCAATACTTCTTACCTGTTGAAATGCTGAGTTTCTGTGGGTGGATTTTTTAAAAGTCATGAGGGAAAGAAAAATAGAATAAATTCTCAGTTACTTTCAAAAGAATCGTGAATTTCTTGTGATCATAGTTGACAAATTTAACATTTGTAGTTATTTTCAGTCACGTTGCAGTCAGAAAAGCAAAAAACACATTAGACATCTCAACAGAAGGGATTTAATACAAGGGAATATATTATGTTATTTTTTGCAATGTGGTTCAGACTTCTATGCCTGGGGTGCTGTACGGCTGCTGTTGGTACCTAGGAGAGGGGTGTTTGTTGATGACACTTGCTGTGGGACTGCTATGAAAGGTGGGAGTCTATGGCCAACTGCAATCGCTGGGTGACATGAACTTGCTGAAGTAGACTGTTAATGGGGAAAATTCTCCCAGCTGGTGCTATGAGGACAAGAGAGTCCTTCCGACAGCCTTCCAGTCCTTCTGTTTTAATTTTCACAGACACTAACAGGAAGCCAGCTGGCAAGTGTCTGGGAAATGTAGTTTGCAGAGTCTCAGCCACAACGCACAGACCAGAAAAGAGAAGAAAGTATTTGAAACTGAGAGAAAATGAGTAGTAACAGATACAGGTTGTCTCCACAAAAGTTCGAAAGGATGTTATAGCACATTTACGATCACATCTCTATGAGGTGCCTGAGATGAAAAAGAGATCACTTTTTACAGGTTTCAGATGCTAGATGCACATATGGAGGAATTCATATGTCCTGTAAAGGTCCAAGAATATATCAGTTTTATTATAATATTGGTCATATTTTTCCTGGCTCATTACCTTATTGGGATCTCCCACTAAAATATGAGTTGTCTATAGGAGCTTTATAATTTTGGTACCTAACGTATTTGGGACATGGTAAGTCGGTAAGTGTTCAGTAAATGAGAAATGAAATGAGGGCATGGATTGACCCCAAAAGTCATCTGGGATTTGGAGATAATATCTTTTCTAAAGGACTGAAATTTCCTTCTACTTCCTTCCTCAACTTCTGCTCTTGTCTGAGGTGAGACGTTCTGCCGATTATATATTAGAATTCAAGAGAATCTTAAGCAATTTTTAACTAAAATAGGAATACAAAGGATAAAATCCGGAAAATGCTTTTTTTCTGTTCCTTATTCCTGATTCATAAGACTGAGAATCTAATGACTTATTTTAAATTTAGTAACATAATTCCTCTACCTATGTGTTCAACTATATGTGAAACTTCATAAATATTTATTGTGAAGGATACTGAGTGCTTAGTACCATTTCTCCCAAATAGTCAACAATATCATGCTTTTCTTTCATTAGATTTCACCCCCTAAATCATTCACTAGAGGAAATTTCATACGTACTTCTTCTTTCCACTTTCAGTGATCTTTACTGCCATTGTATTTTATTATTTTCCTCCTGGGACGTGACATTACTGTAAGCATAAAATCATTAAGCCTGCATTTGAAACCAGGTTATTTGTTCTGAACATTAGAGACACATGTTCTAATGAGGCGCCATGGAAACTCAACTGGGAATTTTGTTCACATTGCTTCACACTAAAATTGACACATATGGAGAAAACAATTATTTTTAAAAAACTATTTTATTCTTCTTTACTTCTCCTGCCCTTGTGTTTTGCCTTTCTGATAATGTGGCAAGCGGCAATCATGGTTCTATGATTTGTAAATATCTTTTATGTCAGACTGACTTTTACCTTTGCTTATATAAGATATTTGAGGTAGTCCTGCAACTTTTCCAGTTGCTATGGCTGCATTATTATTCTAAAACTCTAGAATTTAGTGGCCTACAGCATGTTCACAGATTCTATGGGTCAGAAAATTCAGATAGGCCATGGTAGGGGCAGCTTCTCTCTGATCCAAATGTCTGGAGCCTCATTTGGGATTCGCAAACTGCTGGGGGCTGGAACAGTTGAGGCCCTAGGGTAGCTCTTTCTCTGTGTAGGCTCTCCAACTGATCTCGCAGAGCGGCAGCTTTAGGGCAGGCTTACTACCCGTATGTCAGCTCATGTCTTCTGAAATTGAATATCAGGTAGAAGCTATTACCTAGTCTTGTATGCCCTGCAGGGTGACTTCCTCCACATTCTATTGATTGCAGCATACTTGAATTAACAAGGCAAGGAAGCATAGATTCCACTTCTTAACGGGGAAGTGTCAACATCAATATTTAAGGACAGCATGTGGGAAGGGACATACATTGATGTGGCCATCTTTGGAAAATACAATCTGCCTCCGAGTCTTATATTATTCTATGTTTATATGAACCAGATACTATGCTAGGCCTTAAGATATTTATTACAATAATCAATTCTATATGGAAGCCAGTACTAACACCTTTTTACAGGATGAGGAAACTATGAAAGATATTAGGACATTTTTTGGTGATCAATTGATTTGTAATTTATTTATTAAAGTCTTTAGGTCATTAAGACTATTTTAAAAACCACTATATGCCATGTGTTGCATAAGGAATCGGACAAAGCAGATATTCACTCTACTGGGAATTCAAAATCTAAAACTGTGCATTTCTGCCTAGACTGATTTTATTAAATGGAATGCATCTATCATTAAAGATATAGAGAAGGCATTTTGGAGAAACTGGCTGGATTTAAAGGGTTGTTTAGAAGTTAGCCAGTCAGAGCAAGGGAGAAAGATGAATATAAGGAAGAACGGAAAAAGGTATAGATTGGAATAAGCCAAAAGGCATGGCATAATGCAATAGAAAGTGTGTGGGGTTTCAGTGTTCCCAAGGAGGCAAGAATGGTAGAAGGGGGCAGGAGAAGAAAACGATGTTCAGATCATCAACAGGCACATGAAGGAGAGGGGCTTTATCTTATAGGCTGTGATGAGTGAAATAGAGGATTTGGGCAGGAGTGTAGTTAGATCATATTCGTTGTTAGGACATATATCCCTGTGGTTTCTACATGAACAATGAGATTAAAGGAAAAAAAGAAATGAGACAAGGAGATCAGTGAAGAGGCCAGAGGAACATGTGGGATCATGTGTGTGCTTTTGAAGTATGCATGTGTGTGTGATGATTGTGTGAGTGTGTGAGATAGAGAGGCAAAAGAAAGAGACAAATGGGGGATAAAAATGATGGTTACGTAGACCATAAAGGAAACCTTAACGATTCAGTGGAAGGGGGACTTTGAAATAAACAGCTGTTCTGGGATAAGGACAGTATTGTCAGGACTAGGAGAGTTGTGGGTTTACTCTGATAGAGCTGCTTCTGGCCTTAATCTCAGAGTATGCTATCTGGATACAATGAGAATTTTCCAAATGATCTGTTGATGATTCTTTTGTGCTAAACAGTTCAGTGCTCATTTATCTTCTTCCCCTCACATTTTACTATACACAGCAAAGAGAAACCAGTCTGTACATTCCAACCATAGCTTGGAAATCTCATCAGTTAAATATCCAAGTTCATCACTTACATGTTCTACCTTTCATCCACTATCAGAATACAATTTCACCAAGTTCTCTGTATAATAAGGATTACCTTTCTTTTTGTTTCCAATAACCCATTCATCATGGCTTTTTAAGACCTTACCATCTACACCTACACATACATATTTCTACCAATATCTGTTCCTGAAAAATTATATGTTCTCTAAGATGATAGAAAGTTTCCCTTTAGCACTAATTATTAAGTGCTCACCAGAAATGAGTTTAGTAGCCATATCTCTACCGTCAGTCTCTGCAAAGCAACCTAAGCTTTTTCTATCCAGTGCCTCAAAATCCTTTCAGCATATACTCATTACTCAATCCAAAACCATTTCTACATTTTTAGGTATTTGTAATAGCAGCAGCCCACTTTTCAATACCAAAAACTGTCTTAGTTTGCCAGGCTGCTATGATAAATACTACACAATGGGTTGGCTTAAAAATATGGGTTTATTAGCTCATGGTTTCAGAAGCTAGAAGTCCAAAATCAAGGCCACATCCTTGAGGTTCCTTGGCTTGCACCTTTGCCTCTCATCAGTTAGTGATGTCTCTCTCCTTATGTCTGCCCCTCTGGTTTCTCCTGACTTCCAGTTGTTTCCTTTGTGGCCTTCTCTGACTGATTATGCCCAAATTTCTTCTGCTTGTAAAAGACTCCAGTTGATTTCATTTGGTCCAAACCATCGTTAAAGTAATATTTTCAAAAGGTCCTGTTTACCACGGGTTGACTCCCACAGGATGCAGATTAAGAGTAAGAAAGCGACTGCTGTTGGGGTACATAACTCTGTCCATTACAAGGTGGCTCTGTATTGTTTCAGCGTGCCTGCTGTATAAACACTCTGTTCTACAAACTAGGGGATGCACATGGGTTATCAGACATTCTTTCACGTATTCTAGCAATATTACATTATTCTATTAAGTAAACTCTTCTTTTTTCTGCTTGACCATTTTATCTGGCAATTGTCTGCTTCCATTATAGTTGTTTTCTGAAAAGGAAGTTTGCAATTTAGTTTACCACATCACCTTTCACAGAACTAGAGGGGAATGTTTCTATACAGCTTGGCCATGGAGGCAGGAAGCTCTTAAGTGAGTGTACAGAAGAGAGAGACAATATGGACAAAGAAACCTGTTCTCATAAGGAGTACAGGACTAAAGGATAAGCAGGGATGAAGTAAGTGCTACCATTTATGATCTTCAGAAGTCAGTAAATGTTACCTGAATTTGCTCTTCCTTTTTCTGCATAAATTTTCATTTTATCTATGTGCTTTTGGACATTCTCTTCTGTGTTAAGTTAAAAGTCATGAAAGCAGTCTAAAGGATGCTAATGCATCTTAACTGATGTGAGGACACAGTCTCATACATAGGACCCAATCTCATCTGTAGATTCATAGCCTATAAGGGTGGGGACATTATAGGTGATCACCATTAGTTTTCTCAAATTTCCACAAAATTATAAAAAAAACTCATCTGCTTAGAGTGAATGGGGGAATATTTGAGGTGAATTATTAAGATTTGTTGAAACAGCTGAGGCAAATGGGAGAGAAGATAATGACTAAGACTAATTTGAAGAACTGTTGGGCAATGTTGAAAGCTCCACTGAATCTGGAGACATTTAATTGGTAGCCATTCCAACTTGCCTTTTCCATTTTGTTCGTTTTCTTTCTCTTACTTTTGGTATTTTTTGTTTGTTTGTTTGTTTTGGTATTAGCTCAGTGAGCTGATATTGGAACAGAGGTAATAAAATAACAGTATTTTTTAAGAAGTGGGCCTGAAAAGTCAGAATGAACCCAGGGAAAAGGAATTTTCTTATAACCTCAAAGAGAAGAGGTCTTAGAAAAACTTTTGTTCCAGTTGCTGCTGCTGCTACTATTGTACCTTTTGCCATTGTCTTTTGTTTGTTTGTTTCTTGATGAATAAGAATTATACTAACTGTATTCATCTTGATATTTCATGGTTCCATGGAATCTTTGACTGTTTAAAAAGCACAGTGGAATAAGGCTCTTTTGTATATGTGGTCACATGGTTTTGTAAGTCACATTGCTAGAAATCCCCAAAGCCAGGACTAAAACCCCACAGCTTTTATCTGCTGTACCAAGAAAAATTCTCCTTTCAAAGAATCCCAGACCGTCAGAATTTTTACACAGGTTTGCACAACTATTTCCAAAAAAGAATGACTGAATTTCATAAATCAGGATATTCTAATGTGTCTGTGGCTTGTAATGAATAAGCCAATGTGACAGCTCTTCGTTGTTATCATTACTGTTGCTCATGAAATTTGTTATCATAGTTATATATGTATATTATATATATATATAAATAAATGCAAGCATATTTTTTCACATGAAGAGATTCATAAATGGATATATTCCCATTTAATAATTTCTGGAGTTCTTCTAAATTAACATATACAGATTTGTGCCAGTTATTTTAAGCACTGCATTGAAAAGCGCCTTATGAGTGTACAATGACAATTCTATCTTAGTTGTTTGTTCCCCTTCTTGAAACACTGTCTTATCTATGCTTTGTGACCCTTCTATTCAATCTTTCTTTTTCCACCTTGTTCCTTTACTGCTTAATGTTCAAACTATTCCTGGGCTAGATTCTTCCTCCTCTTTATCTATTCTCTCTTCCTGGGTGATACCCAATAATCCAAAGGCATTTTAATACCATTTATATTCTAAAGGCTCACAAAATTCTATCTCCAATACTGACATCTCCATTGAGCTGCAGACTACACATCAGTATCTAAAGGTAATCTCCACATTTTTATTGTCAAAATGGAATTCTTATCCCTGTTGCCCACCTCCAACCTCACCAAGTTATTCCTCACTTTCCCTATGCCAGTATATGACACCATCATGTATACTGTTTTCCATATGGGTGGTCTTATTTTTAGTAATAAACTTTGTTTCTTTTCTCTTATGAATTTTGGTTCAGTTGTTATTCTTCTTACCATTCTTCTGCAGTATTTTATGGTGGCAGATTTTTTTGTTTGTTATTTTGTTTTGTTTCTATTGTAGCAGACTTGCAGGAAAGATTTAGTTATGTGTGCTCTCAAAGGGCACACTGTTTTTGACCCCTTCTTATAAATAAGGCCATTGTAGCATACGTTCCAGATCAATGTGGTTGTTTTTTTTTCTTTTTTTGTTTTGTTTTTTGGCATGGGTGGGCTCCGGGAAATAGAGCCTGGGTCTCTAGCTTGGCAGGCAAGAATTCTTGCCACTGTTGCACTGCCCCAGATCAATTTTAAACAATTTACTATTTTCTCTGACTTTATATCTTCTTTTGCTCTCCTTCCTTTTACTCTTCGTTATTGCTTTTAATATTTTGTATACTCCTATGTCTGTCTCATTTAGCCTCCAGTTTGCCTTTGAGTAAAAGAGATCAAATAACAGTGGTGTAAACAAGATAGAAAGTCCTGGACAGTCCCAAGGCTAGCATGTGACTCTGCTCCATGAAGTTCGTGGGCATTCAGGTTCTTTCCAGTTGTTGTTGCTCCTCTCCTTCTCCTTCTTCTCCCACTACCACTCTCCCTCCCCCTCCTTTGGACCACCCACATGGACCAAGATGGTGACATCTAAGTTGCAGGGCATAGACTGGGGAAAGGTTTCATCGCAGCTCCCGCCCTGAAGGATGGTTCTGAAAGCTGTGCATAGGACATTCCTGCTTTAGATGGCCCAACACAGAATTTAGTAATGTATCCCCAAATAGTAATGCTAGGAATTGTCTATTCTCCGTGGTCATATTTCTTGCTACATATGGAGAGTTTTGCTATAGAAGGTAGGGAGAACAAATTTTAGGAACATCTAACAGTCTTTGCCATTCTGCAAAATTAACTTATTTTTTTTTCCTTTCTTTCCAGTACTTCTGTATTTCCAGATTTTGTTTTTTCAAAGGATCCAGATACTATTGGGAATAATGTATTTTTAAAATTCCTATGGGCATATTCTTCTATTTTAAGGGTAGGCAACACAAGTGAAGGCTCAGATTTCACTAGTATGATGAGAAACTTTCATTTTTAATTTCAAAAATATGTGGCAACCATCTGCTTCACAAGACTACTCCTGGATACAAACAGTAAGACATCTAAAAATCAAAACAAAATAATTATATCTTTAGAGGAAAGCATGCTAGGTAATGATCTAGTTTAATAAAAACAAAATTTGGAATTTTAACTCTCATGTGACTTTCTTAATTTTCATATTTTGGTAGTATTTGAGTATGGCAATAACTATGTTCATTATTACTAGTATTTCACAAATTAATATGAAATTTAAACAGCAAATTATTTTTCCTCAAATGGTTGTATAAATTTAAGAATGAGTCTGAAGTAGAAAACTTGTTACATATGTTTTTCTATGATATTGGGAAGTAACATAAATATTCTTAGCCTCAGTTTCTTCACATACAGAATAAAAACATTTCAATTTAAATCCTCGAATGCTTGCTTTATAAAAAGCATACCTTTTATATACTTATCAGTAGTAAATTTTTTCCTGTTTCTGAATTTCATTTTAGTATAATTTTTTCTAAACATTTCTGTTAATGTTAACATAAAAAATGGCACAATTTATTGTATCTGATATTTTCAGTTTTCCCTCAGTGATGCAAAAAAAATAATTGAATGTTTACAAATATTTTCCATTTTGCTTTTTACAACTGTGCTAAATATTCATCTGTAGTATCTTAATTAGAAGATATTATTTCAGGAGCTAATACTGTCAATCTAAAAATAATCACTACTATTCTTGTCTCTCACTTGTTCATTTTACAAAGCATTCACAGGTGTTTGATCACATAAAATTATATTCTGAAAAACTTGTGGTGCTCAGAAAATGAGTTGGAGACAAAAAGAATGTCATCCCTAGCATAAATTATTTCCATTTGACAGTTTGTTCAATCTTTGGATAGAGGCCTAAGCCGGGGCTACCACACAGAAAAGCAGGAGAAATCCATTTGTATCATCTTAATTTTCCTGGTCTATATTAAGCATCCCTTAGGGGTAGAATGCACAGTTAATACTTGCCAAGGAAACAGACACATCCTTCTTAGGGATCTATGATCATCATTCCCCTATCAGAGTCTGGTGTGTCTATATTTATTAGAATGTCTGGGGAAAATTAAAGGGAGGTTCAACTGCCTGGATGTCTTTGTTACTTTAGTATTCTTTCTGAGGATTTTGTATCTAATCCTCTTTCTGAGGATTTCATATAAAAGCTAATTTAACATGCCTTGGCTATGAAAATCTCTGTTATGTGATGTCAGTGAATAAACTGACAGACTCATATTTTCAAATTCCAGTGACAAAAATAAACAATTTAGCATTAAAGATATTTATGTTTGAAAATTCTTTATAAGTGGTAATATAGACTTTAGTTTAAAGCAATAATTAACCTAATTAAAATGAACAACTATGATTATATGTCAAAAAGTCGTATAAATCAAATAATTAAATGATTCCCTATTTTACCTAATTAACTTTGATGTAAATATTTAAAAAATAAATTTGATCTAGTCTTACTCAAGCTGTCACTTTCCTAAAAGAGTTTTTCAGATACCCCTGTAAACTGCGCTCAATAAAACTAAAAATGTATGCTATGCAGCAAGTTATGGTAGAAATAGCATTGAGTTTGTAACCCAATGTATCTTAATACTAACTATTAAGACTCTAAATGAAATAGAATCGGTTACCTTCATGTTCCTGGATCATTGGGGATAGTGATATATGACTTGAAATATTACTGTAAAAATTGAATGGATGGATATATGCAAAATATATTAGCATGATTTCATCTTCCCATTCTCCTTTTCATCTTCAATTTATAGCAAATCATTTTCATATTATATTCTTTCTCTCCACCAAGGATATTTTCACTATCACAACTGCATTTTCATTCATAGCATCATTTCTCCAGTGTTCCATCAACCTGAAAATCAACAGTTTATTGAAATCTGATAGAATCCTTTAAAGACTAACATCACTCTTTGCCTTAGAATCAGAAATGTAAAATACATCTATGAATCAACTGAAATCTAAAAAAATACTTTAAATATTTTTTCTTAGGGATATGTCAGTGGATTTGATAATGGGGAAATGAAACCAGTTATCATTACATAAAATGTAAAAAGAAAATTGAAATACAGAACTCAAAAATAGTGGAAATATAAAGTAGTTCAAAGGGGCCTTCTTTATCACTTTCCTTTAACTCAACCCCAGATTACAATTCATCAGCAAGTTCTTTTGACCAGAAAAGTTAGGTTAGATCTGATTTCCTAGGAGAGATAGATTCATTTGATTTGAGATGCTTCTATAAGTAGAAAGTCAAATTTTAACAGTGTAAAATTATTTTTTTAAACTATGAACATTAAGTACATGGTGAAGTAGAGTGGAGTTTGTGTGTTGCAAATATGAAGGTTGACATATGATCAGTCAAGGACCAGGAAACCACTCCATGAATGCATTAGAAAATATAGGGCACTAAAATGATTATAGTTTACTCCAAGGTTACATAGCATTGAAAGGTGACCAAGTGAATACTGCAATACCTGTTCTCTAAACTTGTTTTCAAACAGTCATTTAGATTGTAATTCCTCTTAGTTTGACACACAAAATTCCATTATTCAAACCTCGGTCTCAAGTATAAATGTTGAGAACGGCTGTTCTATAAATATGAAATATAGCTAGAGAGGCAAAGTATTTTTACATGAAATATTTAAGCAACAATGCAAAGCATATTTTAACTACCAAATGGAAAGATGCCAATTCATGTTGGAAATGTAGAAAAGAGAACAGATAAATGTGGGTTGCTCTTATTTTTATTGTTTTGGTTTGCTAAAGCTGCCAGAATACAATATACCAGTAATAGGTTGGCATTTTCAAAGGAGATTTATTAGGTTACAAATTTACAGTTCTGAGGCCATAAAAATGTCCAGACTAAGACATCAATCAGAGGATACCTTCATTGAAGAAAGGCCAATGGTGCACAGAGTTCCTCTGTCACATGGGAAGACACTTGGTGACATCTGTTGGCCCTTCTCTCCTGGGTTGCTTTCAAAATGGCTCTCTCAGCTCCTGTGAGTCCTTCTGGCTTCTCCTAGGGCATTTTCTTTCTCTCTTAGCTTCTCTAGGCTCTGAGCTCTCTCCAAACTGTCTCTGCATTAAAGGATTCCAGCAAGTAGATTAAGATCCACCTTGAATGGACTGGGTCATATCTCCATGGAAACAACCTAATCAAAAGGACACACCTAACAATAGGTCTGCCCCCACAAGATGTATTAAAAGAACAGCAGGCTTTTCAGGGATACATAAAAGATTCAAATCAGAACATTTGTTCTTCAGAATTCTGCAGTGCAATGATATTTGATTGATACCAAGGAAAGAAAAAGGAATCTGTAAAGAATGACCTTGCGCAAAGACTTGATCTCAAGCATAGGAGATTATAAGCATAAGTGTCAGTATATATATATGTTTTTATAAGACAAAATATTGAATAACAAAGGCCCAGAAACCAGATGGGCAAATAGGAAAAAGACACATGAATTCACAGGTTATAAAAAAAGACATAGAACAGTCCTTAAAAACATAAATAGATGTTCAAATTCAATCATAATTAGAGAGTTTTTTTAAGGATTAAATAAATTAAGAAAACATTGATATACCACTTTTCTCCTATCAGATGGCTGAAAATTATTTTTAAAAAAAGATAATACATATTATTGGTGAGGTTGTTGGGAAACAGACATTCTCATAGGTTCTTGGTGTGAATGAAAATTTGTATAACCCTTTTGGATAGCAACTTTGTAATATCTAAAAACTCCATATGCTCTTTCCTTTAACCCAGGAATCCCAGTTCTAAGAATTAATCCTGAAGCACCTACTAACAGTATGAACATACATATGCACAAAGTTATTCACTGCCACTTTATATGTAATAGCAAAATAACCTAAATGCACATATATAGAGAGTTGTTGAATAAATTTTAGTGAATCCACACAATGGAGACCTAAGCATCCGTAAAAAACATGAGGAAATTTTATGTGAAATAATATGGAGTAATTTCTAGAATATAGTTTGTGACTAAAACCAAGTTGAAACAAGTATCGATCGTGTACAAACTTTCTTACCAAAAAGAAGGGGAAATGGGAAAACATAAATGTATCAATGGGTAAAAGAAACACAGCAAAATACAAGGCAAAAATACACAAGAAAATAATTAGGTTGTTTATTTTATCAGCTTTTTCATAATAATATGAACACTTATGTACATACCCACAAACCAAGAAGTATAAAATTAACACTCTGTTAAAACTATGAATTTGCTCTGGTTTTATCCAATGTTTCTGGTTTCTTCTTTTATCTTTATTATTCTCCTGCTTGATATAGATCTATGTGTGCTTATGTGTGTGCATATACTTTAATAATATATTATTTGGTATTGACTTCTAATTTTATAACAAGCAAAAGTATATCATATATATTATGTGCTCATGGACTTTCTTTTTTAACACATTATCAGAATTCATAATATTATATTGTGATTATATACGGTATATTCTCCTTATTGATGGCATTTGTGTTGCTTCCAGTTTTTATGCTATTATAAACATGCAGCTAAGAGTATTATTATAGATGTCTCTTGACAGCCATAGAAAGTTTTTTTGGTTCTGTATATTTAAGTGAAATTGCTAAGTCATAAATAATATAATTATTCATCCTTACAAAAAATATCAAAATTGATTTACAATATGTTTTACAAGTTATATTCCATGCGACCGTTATAAAATAAACTGTTGATTAACATTTTCTCCAAAATATAAAATGTTCATAATTCTCCATTTTTGTTAATTGATAGGTATAAAACTATATCTTATGTTGGCCCTTATTTGCAGTTTTAAAAGATTTAAATTATTCAAAGCACTTCCTCTAATCACAATAGAATGAAGCTGGTGATCAATGACCACCAAAGAACCAGAACTTTCACATATACATAGAGATTAAATAACACACTCTTAAACAACCAGTAGGTCAAAGAAGAAATTGCTAGTAAAATTGGTAACTATGTGGAGACAAATGAAAATGAGAATACGATATATTAGAACATAGAGCATGTGGCAAAGACAGTGTTGAGATGGAAATTTATTGCCCTAAATGCCCATATTAACAGAGAAGAAAGAGCAAACATCCAGGATTTAACTGCTCACTTGGAAGAAGTAGAGAAAGAACAGCAAACAAGCCCAAAAAAATAGAACAAGAGAAATAAAAAGAATAAAGCAGAATTAAATGAATTGGAGAATAAAAGAACAATAGAAAGAATCAATAAAACCAAAAGTTGGTTATTTGAGAAAATAAGCTCAATGGACCCCCTAGCTAGGCTGACAAGGAAGAAAAAGAGAAAATACAAATAAAAAAAAATCAGAAATGAGTGGGGGGGCGCGGACATTACCACAGACCCTGAATAAATAAATAAATAAATAATAATAAGAGGATACTATGAACAACTATATGCCAACAAATTGAAAACTTAGATGAAATGGACAGATTCCAAGAAATGCATGAGTAAACTAAAGAAATAGAAGAAGACACCAAAACCAATCACAAGAGATTCAATCAGTTATCAAAAATCTTCCTACAAAAAAAAACCCAAGACCAGATGACTTCACAGGGTAGTTTTATCAAACATTCCAAAAAGAACTAATACCAATCCTGCTCAAACTCTCCCAAACAATTGAGGAAAAAGGAACACTACAAAACTCATTGTATGAAGCTAACAACACTTAATACCAAGACCAGGTAAAGATGCTATAAGAAAGAAAAACTACAGGCCAATCTCCCTAATGATATAGATGCAAAATTTCTCAATAAAATACTTGCAAATCAAATCCAATGACATTGTAAGAATTATATACTATAACAAGTGGGGATTGTACCAGGAATGCAAGGGTGGTTCAACACAAGAAAATCAATGTGAAAGAACTTATTAACAGATTGAAAGGGAAAAATCACATGATGATCTCAGTTGATGCTGAAAACGCATTCAACAAAATGCAATATTCTTTTCTAATAAAAAACTTCAAAAGGTAGAAATCAAAGGAAACTTCCTTAATATGATAAAGGGCATATATGAAAAACCTATAGCCAGCATCATACTCAATGGTGAGAGACTGAAAGCCTTTCCCCTAAGATCAGAAATGAGACAAGGATGTCCTCTGTTGCAGTTTGCAAAAGCTGCCAGAATGTGATATAATAGAAATGGAAAGGCTTTTAAAAAGGAGAATTTAAAAAGTTGCAACCTTACAGTTCTAAGGCCATGAAAATGTCCAAATTAAGGTAGGGCTATATAAATGTTTAAATTAAGGCATCCAGGGAAAGATACCTTTGTTCAAGGAAGCTGATGATTTTCCAGGTTTCTCTCTCATTTGGAAAGGCACATGGCAATATCTGCTAGCTTTCTCTCCAGGCTTCTTCAGTGGCTTCCCTGGGGCTTTGTCCATTCTGTTGTCTCTATCAGTCCTAGTGGTTCTGAAGCTTTTTCCAAAATGGTTCCTTCCTAAAGGACTCCAGTAAGCAACCCCACCTTGAATGAGTGGAGACACACCTCCATGGAAACTATGTAATCAAATGTTTTTACCACCCACAATTTGGTGGGTCACAGCTATATGGAAACAATCAGAAATATTCCACCCAGCAATATTGAATGAAGATTAAAGGGCATGGCTTTTCTGAGGTACATAATAACTTCAAACCAGCACATTTCACTCTTTGGACGCCCCCTCCCCCCAAAACATATTCTTTCCAAATGTAAAATACATTCATTCCATAACAATATCAGAGAGCTTTAAATCATTTCAGTAACAATAAAAATACAATATAAAGTCAGAAACAGTACAAAATCTTATCAAAGTTAGCTACAGGCATGGTTTGTCCTAAAGTAAGACTCTCCTCTGGCTCTCAGAACAAGTTATCAGCTGCCAATATACAAAGGAGGGACAGTCATAGATTATATATTACCATTTCCATGGGGAGAATTGGAAGGAACACAGAGGTCACCAGACCCAAACAGTTCTGAAAACCTGCAGGACAAACTCCATTCAATTTCGAAGTCTGAGAGTTGTTTGTCTTCTAGGCTTTAGAAAGCAGCAGTCCCACACTTTCCAAGGCCTTATGCAGTGATTGATTCTCTCCAAATGCAAACTTGGTGGACATTGGGGAGACCACCTTTTTCTCAGCCCCACCCTCTCCAAATGTTAGGTTCATGCCTGGGCTCTATGCCACCTCAGGGGCACATGCTGTACCCCTCCAGAACAATGGTGTGGCAAGCAGGCTCTCCCCAATCCCCAAGGAATGTGCTCCACCCTCTCCAATGCCTGAGGTGGCACAATTCTTCCTGAGCAAATGGGGTAGAAGGCCCATCCTCTGCCTTCAGGACAAGCTCACCCTCTCCAAGTGTTTGGGTTGGTCCATTCTCCTGGCCTGAGGTTTCTTGAATGCAGACTTTAGCTTCCATGGTTCTGCCTCTGAAGTTATTTTTCATCCATTTGTTCCTTTTCTGTCCCTTTTTATTCCAGACTGGCAGTTGTTCTGTTTATACAGATCCCACAACACTCTTGTTGGTTTTCTGGATAATATGCAGGGATCAAACAACAGACAATAGAAATTTCCACATATACTTCCTGGATAACCCCATCTCCAATTCTGGCTTTTTCTGAAATGACTGACTGGTTCAATGTTTGGTTAAATCCGCACATGAGGTACTATTCTCTTGGATCTCCCTTTCTGAAAGCCTGGAAATTTCCAGACCATCAGTTTCTGCTTTCTTCATACCCAAGAGTTCACTTATCAGCTTGCCTCTTTCCTGTCACATTTCACTAAAAGCTGTAAGGAGAAACCAAGCTCACTTCCACATTTAATTTGGAAATTCCTTCTGCTAAATATCCAAGTTCATGGCTTTTAAAATCTGCCTCCCAAACAAGGCCAGTCAGTTTTGCCAGATTCCTTGTCACTTTAAAACAAGGATCACTCTCCTTCCAATCTGCAATAACACATGCAGTATTTGTGCCTAAGGCCTTATCAGAAGTATCTTTCAGGTCCACATTTCTACCAACAGTCTCTTCAATGCATTCTAGGCCTTCTCTGTCAAGCTTTTCACAACTCTTATAGAATCTCCCCCTTATCTATTTAAAAAGCTATTCAAACATGTTTGGTATTTGCAAACTACAGTACCCCATTCCTGGTACCAAAATCTGTTCTGGTTTGCAAAAGCTGCCAGAATGCAATATACCAGAAACGGAACAGTTTTTTTTTTTTAAGGGGAATTTAATAAGTTACAAATTTACAGTACTAAAGCCATGAAATATCCAAATTAAAGCATCCAGGGAAAGATACCTTGGTTCAAGAAGGCCGATGATGTTCAGGGTTTCTCTCTCAGCTGGAAAGGCACATGGTGATATCTGCTAGCTTTCTCTCCAGATTTCTTCAGTGGCTTCCCTGGGGCTCTGTCCATTCTGTTGTCTCTGTCAGTTCTGGTGGCTCTGAAGCTTTTTCCAAAATGGTTCCCTCTCAAAGGACTCCAATAAGCAACCCCACCTCAAATGGGTGGAGACACATCTCTATGAAAACCAACTGTTCAAAAGTTACCACACAGAATTTGGTGGGTCATATCTTCATGAAGCAATCAGAAAGATCCCACCCAGCAATATTGAATGAGGATTAAAGGACATGGTTTTCCAGGATACATAATAGCTTCAAACCAGCATACCCTCTATCACCACTATTGTTCAACATCGTACTAGAAGTTCTAGCAGGAAAAAGAAATGAAAGCCATCCACATAAGAAAGGCAGAAGAAAACTGTTCATTATTTACTAATGACATGATACTTTACTTGGAAAAGCCTGAGAAATATATGACAAAGCTTCTTGAGTGAATAAAGAAATTCAGCAAGATGGTGAGCTATAAAATTAATGTGCAAAATCAATAATATTTCCATACACCAGTTATGACCTAACTGAGGAGACAGTTAAGGAAAAAACTTCCATTCACAATAGCAGCTAAAAGAATCAAGTGTCTAGAAATAAACTAACTAGAAACCTTAATAACTGCTAAGGAAATCAAAGAAGATCTAAATAGGTGGAAAGACACTCCATGCTCATGGATAGGTGGGTTAAACATAATTAACATGTAAATTCTACCCATATTGATCCACAGATTCAATGCAATACCAATCAAAATTCCAATAACCTATGTTGAAGACTTGGAAAAGCTAGTTATCAAATTCATTTGGAAGAGAAAGAGACCTCAAATAGCTAAAAAAAAATCCTAAAAAGGAAGAACAAAGGGAGAGGATTAATACTTCCTGATTTTAAAGCATATTATATGCCACAGTGGTCGAAACAACATGGTACTGGCACAAAGATAGAAGTATTGACCAATGGAATAGAATAGTGTGGAACAAGTCCCCTAAATCCTCTGAACTGGGACAGAATAGTCTTTTCATTAAATGGACATGAGAGAATTAGATAACAATAGCCAAAAGATGAAAAAGGACCCTTACTTTATACCTTATAAAAAAATTAACTCAAAGTGGATCAAAGACCTAAATATAAGAACCGGTGCCATAAACTCCTAAAAGAAAATATAGAGAACATCTTCAAGACCTAGTTATAGGAGGTGACTTCCTAAACTTTATACCCAAAGCTCAAGCATGAAAAAAAAAAGAGATAAATGGGAATGCCTCAAAATCAAATACTTTTGCATTCAAAAGATTTTGTCAAAAAAGTGAAGAGGCAGCCAACTCACTGGAAGGAAATATTTGGAAATCAGCTGTCAGATAAAAGTTTGATATCCAGTATACATAAACAAATCATACAACTCAACAACAAAAGAACAATCTAATTACAAAACGGGCTAAATATATGAATACACATTTTTTTTTTCTGAAGAGCAAATACAGATGAATAAAAAGCACAGGAAGTGATGCTCATTTTCATTAGCAATAAGGGAAATGTAGATCAAGACTACAATGAGATATCACCTCAAACCTATAACAATGGCTGCTATTAAATAAACAGGAAACTATAAAGGTTGGAGAGGATGTGGAGAAATTGGGACACTTATGCACTGCTAGTGGGAATGTGTAATGGTATAGCTGCTATGGAAGACAGTTCGGCAGTTCCTTAGAAAACTAATATCATATTGCCCTACAACCTGGCAATACCATTACTCAGTATATGCACAGAAGAGCTGAAAGCAGTGACACAAACAGACATTTGCACACTAATGTTCATAGCAGCATTATTCACAATTGCCAAAGATGCAATCCAAGTGCCCATCAACAGACAAGTGTATTAGCAAAATGTGTTATATACATACGATGGAATATTATGCAACCGTAAGATAAAATGATGTCCTGAGTTATATGACAACAAGGATGAACTGTGAGGACTTAATGCTGAGTGAAATAGCCAGACACAAAAGGATAGATACTGTATGGTTTCACTTTTATGACCTTGGTAAAGGTATATCAGAGGCTTATAATACAGAAATAGGTGACCTAGAGGTACATGGAAACTAGAGATGGGTGAATGGTTAGCTAATGAGGTTGAACTTAAATGTAAGGGAATGGATAGAAAGGAAGGCAGTTCATTAGTGGGTCTATAAATAATATTGCCATATTGAAGGTGAACATGATTGAAATGGGTTGTATAGAGTCATGTATCCCACTGATTAACAGTAAAAATATAAATAATTTCTTGCATGAATGACTTCAAAAGTATGATTCTTGTACAAAAAGTTTATAGTATTTGGGTATGGGGGAAAACTAATATTGTATTCTTTGGGCTATGTTTAACAGGAAGACATTAAAGATACCACAGTAATACTAGGGATAAACAATTGGGGAGAAGGTGGACAAGAGTTAAGGGGAAGTTTGAATTTTCTATTTGATGAGGGTGCAGTTTTCAGTCATTTTTCTTTTGGGAGCAATGAAAATTGTCTAAAATTGAGAGCATTGGTGACTATACCACTAAGTGAGGATAATGTGAGACACGGACTGTTGACTTTGGACATTGTACATGATAGCCAATGGATGGAGGTGGCTGAAGGAGTCACTGATTAAGAAGTAGAATGGCAAACAGTACACATATGATTGAACAGTGTGCTGCTACAGAATGGAACAGTCGTGAAACATGCAATGATGTAAATGAACCTGGGGGACATTTTGTGATACAAAATTAGCCAGAAACGAAAGAGCAAATATTGTGTGGACTCATTTAGAAAATACTTATAATGAAAATTGGAGCCTAGATTGTAAGCTCTTATAGCAGACACATTTAATTTATGGCTGTATTACTATTTCTAGATTTTGCAAGTCTGTGCTGTATATATACAACCTGGTATTGTTTGGGGCGTCGTTTGGGTACATATGTGACAGCTAAGACTTAGAGCTAGAGTACTGCAGCTCCGAAAGCCAGCATTCCTACATACAGCAACTGTTAAAGAATCCAAAAAAAAAGAGATCAGGCTTCAATTATAGATAAGAACAAAGCCGATCGGGTCAGGACTCAGGTAAGTCAGAATACAGGGGTAAGAAGGACACTGTCTGTATGTTAGAACTTCACCTACTCTGTGTGGCCAAAGTAAGAGAGTTTTATTTTTTCCAGAACCTAAATTTTCTGTAGCACATAATCTAACTCAACCTGTCTAGATAGATCATTTAAACAACCTAAACACATGGAGCTCAGAATGGGAATGAGGGCTTGTAAAATGTATATGTTAATGTAATGCCCAGATACATCCCAGAATATGTTGAGCAGATAATTAGAAAGTATTGGAAAAGTCCTTTGAGGGATTGGAGAGAAAATATGGAACTATTAAACTTTACCACAAGGGAAACCACTGATACTTACTCAAATATTAGTTAATAGACCAAGCCCTTAATCTTGACCTTGCTCTGGTGAAGCTTACTTACGTAGCAGAGACGCTAAGCCTACTTATAGTTATGACTAAAAATTACTTCTGGAGGACCTCTTTTGTTGCTCAGTAGTGGCTGCTCTCTCTCTCTAAGCCCAATTCTGCAAGTAAAATCATTACCCTCCCCTCTACATGACATCCAGGGGTGAAAGTCTCCCTGGCAATGGTATATGACCCCCAGGATGAGCCTAACTCGGGCACTGTGGGACTGAAAATGTCTCATTAAAATGGGGAAAAAAATGTAACAAATAAGGTATCAGTGGCTCCTAGAGTTCAAGTAGTCGAGAGGTTACTCTTATGTAAACTTCAGCTAGATATTGCTACTTATCATGGTTTGCCAAATCCTAACCAAAACCATTCTTGCCAGCCCTAAAGAACACCTAGGGCTTTATATGAGATTCTACAGAGTTTCCATGCTATGATTACTTTCCAGAAACCTACAACCTCCAGATGGGTTCCTGGGCTGGGTAATTCCTGAAACCCAGAGAGGCCAGCCTCTCCAGAGCATCAGCTAGTTTCATCTCCCTACCCCATATTATTGACAGCCTTTTCCAACATGAAAAATTAAGAATGGGAATAGCCCAAATACTCCTCATGATTTGGAGAAAAATCAAATAAGAAGGTGGAGTTATAATAAAGAAGATATGATTTAACAAAAGAGTATGACTGTTGAATCATTATATTGATATTTCTTTTAGTCTCCAGTATCTTGTAGCAGCTCAACGGAAAAACCTAAAATTGTAGAGTTGTAACCCACATTTAGTTACTCTGAAATCTGTTCTATAACTAATTGTTGCATTGTGCTCTGAAATTTATTGCTTTTTATGTATATATATTTTCAAAGTAATCAAAAAAGATATATTTTCTTTAAGAGTTTTAATCTTTTTCTTTTGACATTTAAGTAGGTTGACAGATAAAATGCATCAGACCCAGTAAAGTTCAAATTTGAGATTAAGCAACAAATAGATTTTTAAGTATATTTCTAAAATATTGTTTAGGACATACTTACTGTAAAAAATTGCTATCTAAAACTTACATTTAAATATGTCTTCTATTTTTGTTTACTAAATTTGACAACCCTACCTTTAAGTTCTTAATCCATCTATGTGTGTGTGTGTTTATGTGATATGAGGTAGATTTCCATTTTCCTTTTCTATGATTTGCATACAAATTTTTCCTGCTTTATTTGGTATTGCATCCTCTTTCCTCAATTATCTGCCATACTAAATTCAAAATATATGTTTGTTTCTTATGATATTTTAATTTGCAGTACAGAGGTCAGTGGTCTGGGGATGTTCTCCCACCTTCAGCTCTTGGCTTCACATTTGTGTCCAAAGAACTGTGTCAGCTCTTTATAAAGACTACATCCAGTGTGGCAGGAAAGAAGGAAAACAAAGGGAATGAACCCACATTCCTCTGAAGCATTGGAATTGAAGACATAATTTCTATTAACATCCCACTTAGCAGAATCTAATCACAAGACCACCTCTAGATAGGAAGAAAGCTGTGGACTATTTAGCTATCAAGCCACTCTTTATTCAACCCTATTATTATATAGAAGGGAAAAGTGTTGTGATGGTTAGGTTCATATGCCAACTTGGCAAGGTGATGGTGTCCAGTTGTCTGGTCAAGCAAGCTCTGACCTAACTATTACTGCAAGGACATTTCATGGCTGGTTAATAGACAAGAAGGCTGGTTTATTAAATCATCAGTCAATTGATTGCATCTGTGGCTGATCACATCTACAATCAGCTAAGGGAGTGCCTTCCATGATGGGATGATCCAATCAGGTGGAGAATTTTTTTTAAGGAAGAAAAGAGAACTTTCACTTCTTTAGCCAGCCTACTCTCCTGGCAAGTTCATTGACAAACGTCCCTGGTGTTACTAGCTAGCAGCCTACCCTACAGAATTTGGACTGGTGTGTGAGACACTTTTATAAAAATCTCATATTTACAGATATTTCCTGTTAGTTCTATTTCTATAGAGAATCCTGACTAATACCATTGGATTTCATAGAAAACTAATAGTCCCAGTCATAATATTCTTTATAATCTATATCCTATGTTACTAGAGTACAACTATAAGCTTGTTTTTCATTTTGAAATCCATGAGCTAAAATCCAGGAAACACACCTTTATATAACTGACATTCACTTCCTAATTTAACGTTTAGACAAGTAGTCATTTCACAAATAATTTATATTTCAAAGTTAATTGAAGTCAGAAGAGTCACCCATGATTTGTTGTTTAAAACCAAGCAAGTATGATTCTCCCTAGAAATTTTACCTACTACAGATTTTTTACAAGTTTCCAGATCAAACACACTCTAAAGTGAGCTGGTAATTAAATTTCTAAACGCTTTCATTCCATCTCTTGTTGAGCTCTATCAATCTATCTTAACAATGTAAATTGTTTGCAAAGCTGGTTTACCTAATCTCATTATATTAAAAGCTTCTGTGTTATTGAAGCAGCCAAAACCTTAGATGTCTGTCAAAGCTTTCTCATAGAGTTTCAAACAAAATACAAGCCAGGGGTAACCTACTTAGCTATATTCATCCTAGTGCCCAAATATCTCCCTTTAATATAAGAAAATGCTGGAATGAACCTTCTATAAATGAATTTATCAAATGAGAGGCACTCAAGGAGTATTACTGGAATGATTCCTTCTCAACACCTAAATATGAGGCTTATCTATTCAAAAGAAATATATTTTAGATTAGCAATATTTATGCTTTTTAGTATCACTACAAATATGACACTGCCAGGCACGGTGATGTATGTGGGATGACTTTTACACAATGCCAAATATCCAAAAAATGAGTGGGAAATATATAGGTTTGGAAAGCAGACTATTAGAAGAGAGTTTGTAATTGTAATGAGGGGAGAGTGGAGGAAAATATTAACTCTGTCTATAGGAATCTGTGAAAATATTATGGAGCAAATGAGATTTGAAGCTGGCCTTAAATGATTAATTGTTGCACGAGATATGATGTAAAAGAAGTATAGGAACTTTCTAAATCAGAATCAAACTAGGACCTATAGTTAACAGTAACATTACAATATTCTTTCATTAATTTTAACAAAGGCAATACACCAAATTGAAATGTCAATGAGAGGGGGATATTCGACAGGGGTGTGGGATTCTTTGTTTTTTCTCCTTTTTTTCCTCTTCTCCATTCTTTACAGAAGAAATGGAAATGTTTTCATTTAGATTGTGTTGTTGAATAGATAACTATGTGCCATATCAGAAGCCATTGATTGTCCACTTAGGATAGATTATATGATGTATGAAAAAAAACATTTAAAAATAAACAGAAAGGTACAAGTGCCAGAGAAGATGTGGAGAGAGAGATATACCTATTCACTGTTGGGAAGTAGAATGGTGTAGGCCCTCTGGAGGGCCTTGTGGTGGTTCCACAGGAGTCTAAGTATAGGGTTGCCATATGATCCTGCAACCCTGTTATTAGGTATATACCTGGAAGAACTGAAAACAGGGACACAAATAGGGATTTGCACACTGATGTTTACGGACATATTATTCACAATTTGTGATGGATTCAGACCCTTAGTTGGCCTAAGGGTACATCAGTTGATAAATGGAAGGGGAACTGTCATATTTACATACAAAGGAATATTGAGCAGCTACAAGCAGAAATGAATTCATGAAGCATGCAACTAGGTGAATGAACCTTGAGGACATTATGTTGAGTAAAATAAGCCAGAAACAAAAGGAGAAATATTATACGTTCTCACTAATAGAAACTAACTATAATGAGCAAATTCTGAGAATTAAATATGAGATCATAGGTTATTTAGAGCTAGAAAGTGGGTAGCTATTGGGCAATCGATGATTGAGGAGTATAGAATGTTCAATGAGGCTCATTGTAAAGGTTCCTAGATTGGTAAACTCTTACAGTAGTCACATCTATTTGTGAGTTTTAACTCTTATTTCTAAATTCTGAGATGCTGTGCTCTTTGTGTGTAACCTGGTAATTCCCAGGAACTTTGGGTATCTGTGTGACACCTGAGACTCAGAATTAGCGTTCTGCAGCTCTGAAAGTAAGCATTACTCTATACAGCAACTGTCAAAGAAGCTGAAAAATAGATCAGACATCAATTATAGATATGAATGAAATGGACCTGGTTAGGGCAAGGTAAGTCAGAATATAAGGTAAAAGATAATATTGTCTAAATTTTAAAACCTCAACTTCCATGTGAGACCAAAGGAAGAGATGTTTATTTGGTCTAAAAATTTAAATTTTCTGTACACACTATCTAATTTAACTTGTCTGGTTAGTTTAATTAAACAACATAATTACATGGAAACATAGATCAGGGAAATGAGATCTTGTTATTTTTTATAGGTTAATATAATACCCTGACACATTCTAGAATATTTTGGACAGAAAATAAAAAAGTATTTGCAAAGTCCCTTGAGGAGCTGGGGAAAAATGTGGAACTATTAAACTTCCATACCTGGGGAATTCCTGATACTCTCTCAAGCATTAGGGCCTCCCGATTTTGTAAGCCAAGACTGTGATCTTGGAGTTTGCCCTGATGAAACTTATTTCTGCAATGGAAAAGCTAAGCCTACTAACAATTATGCCTAAGAGTTACCCCCAGAGAACCTCTTTTGTTGCTTATATATGGCCTCTCGTTCTAAGCCAACTTTGCAAATGCACTTAGTACTGCCTTCCACCCTGCATGAGATGTGACTCCCAGGGGTGTAAGTATCACTGGCAATGTGAGACAGGACTCACAGGGACGAGCCTGGCCCTGGTATCATGGGATTGACAATGCCTTCTTGATCAAAATGGTGAAGAGAAATGAAACAAAATAAAGTTTCAGTGGGCAAGAGATTTCAAAGAGTTGAGAGGTCATTCTGGGGGTTGGTTACTCTTAGGCAAGCTTCAACCAAATATTGCAAATTGCCATCATACACCAAAACCTGAAAATCCTAAAGAATACCTTGGGTGTTATTAAGACTCTATAAAAGTTTTTCTTATTTTATTTTTTTCAAAAACTTAAGATTGGGAGGCAATGGTAGCTCAGTGGCAGAGTTCTCTCCTGCCGAGCCAGAGACCCGGGTTCAATTCCTGGAGCCTGCCCATTTCAAAATAAATAAATAATAATTTAAAAAAAACAGAAAACTTAAGACCTCCAGATTGTTCCAATGCCAGGTAATCTCTGAAACCCAGAGGTACCAGTATCTCCAAGAGCATCAATTAGTTTTATGCCTCTGCCCCATAAGGTCAACACCCCTTTCCAGCACAAAGAACTTAAAATGGTCTTTATCCAGGTATCCCTGAAGATTGAGAAAATGATCAAATGAGAGGGAGGAGGTGTAACAGGGAAATTAGAATTAAAAAAAATGACTGTGGCTACTGACTCATTAAATAGATATTTATTTTTAGTTTCTAGTGTATCAGAACAGCCAGAAGGAAATACCTGAAGCTGTTGAACTGTAATCCAGTAGTCTTGATCTTTGATAATGATTGTGTAACTATATAGCTTTTATCATGTGACCATGTGATTGTAAAAGCTTGTAATTGACACTCCCTTTATTCAGTGTATGGGTAGATAAGTAATAAAACAAAGACAAAAAATAATGATAATAAGGGAGGATCAGTGGTATGAGATGTTTTTGGTTTTTATTTTTTAGTTTTATTTCTATTTTTGGAGTAATGAAAATGATCTAAAAGTTGTTTGTGTTGATGAATGCACAACTATGTGATGATATTGTGAGGCACTAACTGTATTTTTTAGGTGGATTTTATGGTGTGAATATATCCCAAACATTGCTTTAAAATATCAATTGGTTAATCTATTTGGTAAGTCTGTGTTATAAGTATTGACCCTATAATGATATTAAAGAACCCATCTTTAAGAAGAAATTCATGCAGGATCCAAATGAAAAGTGTTTAAGTTACCACTTATGTCAATACATTTTCATGGTCAAGCTTCCCCTATGAAATACTCAAGAATAGGTTTATTTCATTTATCCTTCAACACAAGGGAATCTTTTTTAAGCCATCTTATTCTACTAGCCAGGTAATATACAGTCAAAGGCTAAAGAGGGACTTATAAGACAAAGACAGTAAAAAAGAGCCTTTAAAATGCAGAAATAAATCTCCAGTCAAAAAATTAAAACACAAAGGAGAATTAAAAAGAACAACAAAAACACACATAAATTTGATCTAAGCTTGCACAATATTACAAATTCCTTTACACTATTCTCAGCAAAACATCACCTATAGTGAATTGCCTTGAGTTTTGATGATCAACCAAAGACACATTAACGTTAAGTGACTTTCAGTAGGAATGGCATGCCTCTCCCATGAGGTCAACTATGTTCTGCCAGAGTCTTTACCATGCTAGGCTTAGAGAGGTTAAGCACTTGTTGGATTTTAATCCATGACTGTCCTATCAGACTCAAACCTGATAGATAAGACCCAGAAAAGAGAGAGAGGGGAAAAAAGTCAGCAGAAAAAAGTTCTTTTGGATGTTAGAAAGGTTTGGAATCCAGATGAGGTGGAAGAAGCAGCTTTAAGGAAAAAAGGCACCTCTACTGTTGAGACGACATGAAAAGTAGTGAGCATGAATGTTGATGCCAACATGATGTTTAGATGGAGGTGGGCAGAAAGTTTTAGTAGTTCCCACCTGATGGTTCTTATTTCCACTGTTAGTACAACATCATTGTCAGCAAATAATTAATTAAATGTTGTACTCAAGCACCTTGAGCCACTAAGGTTGCTATTCTTTGCTAATGGATTTGTATACGTTTGGGGGAATATTTTCAAAGCTCAGGCAGTATACAAATATGTCTGTTCTTAACTTGTAGTGTTTCCTCTGCCCGTCAACAAGACCACATCATTTATCTAAGAATATGTGTATAAAAGTAGGACCTACTCTGTTCTCTCCTGAGCATTCACATAGCCTTTCAAATACATGTGGCTTTTCAGAATCTTAGGAATATTTGAAATATTATCATGGTTACTATGGAAATCTCATACTCTGGATTACCTTGAACAGTCATTGTTGATGACAATCTGGAGTTTATTCTTCTTTCTTCCTTCCTTTCCTTTTTTCTTCCCTCTTTCCTTCCTTCATTCCTTCATTTCTTCTACCCTTCCTTTATTCCTTCTTTTTACTTTTTTGAAAATCAAATCAGTAAGTCATCGTCTTGTATGAATTAAATAATAAATGCATCTCAAAGATTTCAAGCAATAGGGACGGTAAGCTTTCAAAGGGTTCTTCTAAACCTAAGAAACAGGTCCCAACTTCTCATCTGGGGCTTCTTGTTCTGGTAGACCAATAGGCTAAGAAAGAAGTTTTGGTACAAGAAGGATAATTGACTCTGTTAGTCATTAAGAGTTATAAGTGCTACTATAAAATGAGTAGAGAGAGGAGTATGCTTGCAATTAAGGGGGTTCTTTTGGAGACAGTTGGAAGTTTGTAGCAATTATGGCTTCAGAGTGGACACAATAAATCATTGCCCTGAAACTCTACATATTTTCAAAAATTACTGTTAGCTAGTTACATCACCTGGGTCTAGCATGAAGTTTTGCTATATGCCACCATATTTACTTTCACCAATGTTAAATATCTATTTCTGCATATTTGGTGATATTTGGTGAATTTCCTAACATATTGACAACTTAGTAACTGTGACTAATATATAATCATAGACACACCTTTATCTTTTACATTATAAGACCTTAAAGGGTCACCATTTAGGAGCACATTGAGCTTAAATTACCATATACAGGAAGAGTTTGAAATGTAGACTAGAATGCTAGAAGAGACTTAGGTTAGAGATGAATTAGGAAGAGTGAGACTGTATTAATTAGGGTTCTCTAGAGAAACAGAATCAACAGGGAACACTCGCAAATATACAATTTATAAAAATGTCTCACGTGACTGTGGGAACACAGAGTTCAAAATCCACAGGGCAGGCTGTGAAGCTGACGATTCTGATAGAGGGTCTGGACAAACTCCACAGGAGAGGCTCACCAGCCGAAGCAGCAAGAGAGACAGTCTCTTCTGAATCCTCCTTAAAAGGCTTCCAGTGGTTAGATTAAGCATCACTCATTGCAGAAGATCCTCCCCTTTGGCTGATTACAAATGGAATCAGCCGTGGATGCAGCTGACATGGTCATGATACAATTCTATGAAATGTCCTCATCGCAACAGACAGGCCAGCACTTGCCCAACCAGACAAACAGGTACCACCACTTGGCCAAATTGACACATGAACCTGACCATGACAGAGACAAAAGACAGTTAAACACAGAACCTCAAAGAATAATCTTGTTTCGAGAGTAGGTAGAAAAGAGAAACCAATGGAAAAAAATATCATAGAGTTAAGACACAATTTAGAAAAATCTAGTGGTATGGAGATCAAGGGAATAGAAAATTTTTGGCCAAGAAAGCCATAGAATGAAGTTTTCAAGTTATATTATAATCATCAACAGAAAGAAAAAAAAACAGGCCAAAAAAACTTGTATATGAGTATTGATGAGAAAAGGCTACAGGATTCTACATTGTTATATAAATAACTATATATTTATAGTAAATAGCTGATTTAATAAAAGTCTTGGAACTATTAGTGTTTTTTTCCCTCATTCATTCATCCATCCACGCAACAATCAAGAACTTATTTTCTCTCATTGGTATTAAGCATGAAGGAATTCTTTCATATAGAAAACAATTTCCATGTAATTTTTAAAAACATTTTTATTGTGAAATATGACATATGCAAAAAAGCAATAATTTTCAAAGTACATTTTAACAAGTAGTTACAGAACATATTTCAAAGTTTGTTTTTTTTCAGATTTTTCCTTCTAGCTGCTCCAAAATATTGGAAACTGAAATAAATTATCATTATAGTAATTCAGCAGTCAAACTCATTTGTCAAATCCTATGGTCTCTGTTATAACTCCTCCTTCACATTTGATCCTATTCCCAATCTATAGGGTCTCTGGGCTATGCCCGTTCTAACTTTTTCTTGTTGAAAAGGGGTGTCAATAATATAGGATAGGAGGATGGAATTAGTTGATATTCTTAGAAAGGCTGGCCTGTCTGGGTTTCAGGAATTATCTGGCTTAGGAACCTTCTGGAGGTTCCAGGTTCCAGGAAAGTAAACTGAGTACATGAAGCTTTTGTAGCGTCTCAGTTAGAGCCCTAGGTGTTCTTTAGGGTTAACAGGAGTGATGCTAGTTGGGAGATGGCAAACCATGGCAATTAGCGATGTCTAGCTGAAGCTTTCCATGTAATTTTACCCTATTTCAGGCAGTGGTCAAATACAATTTGTTGATTTTTTAAATTAATAGGATAAGTTCTCACCTGTTTTTATTTGGAAAATATTATATAATCTGTAAATAAATTTATGTATGTGAAAAGTGCAAAAGAATGTTAATTTTTGCAATAGAAAAATTCCAGAAATAATTTTAGTCCTCTATAAGCATAAGCTAAATTATGATTTATATCTGACATTTAAAATGCTAATAAAATTCGGTATGCATCATTATTAAAATATCTTAAAAATAACATCACATGGAAGAAGACAAGAGAAAACATAGTGAGAAAAAGGTAATCACATTTGATTCAAACCCAAATACATACACTTGTAGTTATTCTGGAAAGGTACAGAAGATTATGTCATTATCTTTCAGGTATAAGACTGGATGGGGTAGAGGGACCACAGTTGGGAGATATATCCGTTTTCAAAATATATTGTTCTGTTTTGCTTTTACATTTACTACAAATATGTATTATGCTCATAGAAAATAAAATATATAAGAAATAAAAAGGAAATAGATTTAAATTGAATGGTGAGTGATCGCTTCTAAAAGAAGGGAATATCTTCCAGTGTTAAATCACAGTATGTTGCCAAAGGAAGGTGTAAATATTCTCTGTGAATTTTACTATATTAACTAAACAAATCACCATCATCTCTTTACGATTATTTGGACTTTTGCCTCTGCTTCTCTTTATGAGCTTCTAACCCTTCATTGTACAATAGGCAGAGTGGTGTTTTTAGTTTACGTCTCAGACCATGCCTGATGCCCTTGGTTTTCCATGGATCTCAGATTAACATGCAAACTCTTTTAAGATGATTGCATGTTCCCATATGATCCAATTCCTGCTTACCTCTCTTACTTTGTCACATTGAACTCTACCTTTTATGAACTACACTTCTGGTTACACCACTTTCATTTTGTGTTCCTCAAACTCAATCCTTTCTTAGTACAAATACTTTAGATTTGCCTGGAATGCCTTATTCTCAGTTCTACAAATTCTAGCTCATTTACATCCTTTAAATTTTAATTAAATGACATTTTTAAGCTACCCACTCCATTTCTGTTATCAGCATTCTATCTTATTCTTTATTCACTTCCCTGAATCTTGCATAACTGTTCTCTTTTCTTTTTTTCTTTGTATTATTATCTTTCATTCATTTATTAGGTCCATTAAGTCAAGATCTCTGTTTCTCATATTCATCCTTGTCCCAGATCCTATAGCAGTGCTTGGGGCATAGTAGGTGATGAATGTATATTTGAATCAATTTTAAAAATTCTCATTTGTTAATGTTTAAACTGAGGAAATAACCTGATTGAGATATAATAACTGGCATCACTAGTCATTTATTTAATAACACCTCAATTAAACAAATATGTATTAAAGGTTAGGGCCAAGCTTATTTGGATTCTAAGAATACAACAGCAAACAAAAAGATCTGGTCACTGACTTTGGAATTTTTGTGTGGAAAATTATGCTGCAGTGTGATAAGCACTCTCTTATAGAAGGTCAAGGAGAACACATGGGTGGGTCAGTTAGGAAGCATACCTGAGAGACTCCCCATGTTGGAGAGTCACAGAGAACTTCATTTTGAAAATTAGGGCAAGGATCTTATTCCTTTCTCTTCTGTTATATTTCTCAATGAGGAACACAGAATATCTTAGATTTCAAAAGGAGAGCTATATATTACTAGCTTAAGATGTCAGTTGAGGTCAAGGGAATGGATGAGCTCACTTCAAAAGTGTGATAATTTAAAAGCAATATTATAGTAATTATGTCCATTAGTTTTATTGAATATGGATAGGGTTATTCTAAGGAAACCCATCTTGATCGTTTTTTAACCCACTAGCCTCATGAGTAGAGGAGGAACATGTAGAGTTAAATCTACTAAGAGAGAAGTGTGGCTTTGTTGAACTTCAGTTGGAAAATGGAGAAGAATAACACTCCAAGTATAATATTGTTGTATTCAATAAAATAAAATTAGTTAATATGGAGGTGGCATATAACAGTCTTTCCAAAAAGCCTATTCTTATTTTAATTTCCAGTTAATACCCTCAAACCATTTTCAATTCTGATTCCAGATCTTGCACTAAACATTCAGTAACCTTCCAATGCTCATTAAATTTGAAAGCAAAATTTACGGATAGACATTCAAAATCACTTAAAATGTAGACAGATATCTTTTTCAACTTCATAATTTTATATGTTCCAGTTAACATATTACGTTTGCTTGTACAGGCCTTTCTTTTGCCTAGAGAAATGCTTTCTAATTTTGCCTGAAAAAAATCCCACCCGTCCTATGAAATACATTTCATATGCCACGTTCTTTGCAACAGCATCCCTGAGCTCCATAACTATAGGATAAATCCCTATTTTCTAAGTCCCTGTGCCTCACCTGCCATTTTAAATATTTCCTCTATGATCATCTGTTAGTTTTGTCTTCAAATAGACTAAACAAATTAAGTGCAGGAAATAATTTCATTTGTTTGCTTCTCTAGTCCCTTGCTTCCTGCAGCCCCTATAAAGTGCCTGGTACAGAATTGACTATTACTTCTGTCTCCTAATAGATAGATTGAATAGATAGACACAGGGATGGATGGGTGGGTGGATGGATGGATGGGCAGATGGGTGGATAGATAGATAGAGATTTATATATCTATATATGAATTTACATATATTTATATATACACACACGCAGAATTTTTTAATACAGGTAAAGTTTTGTGGTTGAATTGGTGTCTCTAGGTTGTACTATCCTATTAATTAAAATTCATAAAATCATTGAAAATGAGAAACATTAGAGCTAGAAAGGACATCAAGAATCATCTGCTCCAGTGATTCCTAATCAAGGGTATTCAGGAACAGCAATTGTGGAATTTAAATATGCACATATCTGGCCCCAGCCATAGATGTTCTAATTCAGTAGGTTTGTTGTGAGGGTCTAACTGAATTTTATTTAATTTTGGAAGGCAGTACTGATGATCACTCCTAGTTGAGAAATACTGATCTCTTTGACCACCACCACCCAAACTTACAAATGCAGCACAATCTGAGAGGTGAATTATGCAAGTTACAGAAGTTGATGAAAGAATTAAGAAAACTCAGGTATTCTGAGATATCACATAAGTGAAAATAACAGCACTATGATTTTTCATATTTTCTTTTTATTTTGCTATTACCTTTATGTTTTTCCACTGGCAGTACTGTTTTTGAAAACTGCAGCATTGAGGTTCTGCCAGAAATACAAGGGTAATAAAATGGCTCTGTAGCAAAAGTTTATTCTGCCAATGAGGCTCCTGATGGAACTTGAGAGACAATCAGGGTTTTTCCCATTGCCATGTGAGATCGCTACAAGCATTTTCTTCCATTCCAATTCATATGAAAATATGGAGCCAAGCAAGGTAAGCTTATTATTGCATAGATAAAACCTACTATATCTATGTCTACTAAATAAGTGCTCAACTCATGGGAAAAATACAACATATTAAAATCCATAATGCAGCTGGAATGAATCCAATTTCATTAGATGTTGCCACCTTTGATGAATTTTCCTAATTTGCAAAAATGATTAAATATATAAATTATTTCATAAACCCATTTTTAGCAGAATCAGGGTAACTCTTTAGTTTTAAAATACAAATTTGTGAATACTTTCTTTTATTTTGAAATGAAAAATACACATATACACACACAAACACACACACATACAATTCTACCCTGGTGTCTTCAAAGTCCTGAAAGTGAATATTGTGTGTATAATTTGGGGAAAATCAGACATCTACTAAAGATGATCTTGGCACCCCTGGAGGTATCTTTAAGTTATTGGTAAGATACAGTTTAATGTGTACAGCCCATATAATGCTCTCAATTTTCCCAAGGGAATCAAACTTTTCCTATAAAGTTAGTAATACCTCAAAGAAGAGACCAATCCCAAATGAAAATGTGGCAAGAAGATATTTATAGGCTTTCATGTTTAAAGTTAAAATTCACCATGGATTCTTGAATAATTTTATCCAAAAATAGGAGGTATTAATTTCATTATTATAAAATTATTATTAAACACAGGGCAATCAATGATTTAAATCAAGCTGGGCTAATTGAGAGTGAATTATCATCATCCTCTGTGAGAATATTGCTCATAAATTACCTCTGAAGTCCAAAGGATTATTATGCATTTATTCTTGAAAATTATAGCTCTATGGTAAACTGGATAAGACTGTAATATTTTAGCATTCATTAAGTTGTGAAGTGTTAGAGCCAGCATAGTGATCAGCAAGCCTGTTTTGTCTAATGAGAATCATTCTGTTATAGTTAATTGCCATCATTATCATAAATTTATTTAAATTGAGATTAACCTATAGAATTAAAGTTAATATTTATATGTTGCATATTTTATTTTAGTATTAAGGGATGTAAGGTTAGTTCCTACTCTTAAACACTTCACATAAAGAATTTTATAATAGGCAATATGGGAGATAATTTGACTTTATACTTAGCATGAAGATTATACAATTAAAAACTAATTTGCAAAAAAACACCTAATTTACATAAACTTATAGGAGCTTATTTGAGCTGTACAACAAAAATATGATAAAACAACCCCTACAACTGAGTATCAATCAAAGGAAACTCAAAAATAGTTGATTGAATTGTGAATAAATTGTGAGTAATTTACAAATGTACGTATTCCTAGTTCAGATATTTTCCTTCCAGTTTAGAATTTCAAAAATAAATAATTTCCCCAATTACAAAGAAGGTTAAAGTGAAATATTTATACTTGCTGTCATTATTTTACTTTTCTCTTATTTTAGAAGACATGGTGGGGAAGGAGATTCTCTTTTTTTGATAGAGCTTACCTGAATTACTAAAGCATTAAGTGACTTCAGATTTTTAATTATTGAAAATTTCAAACATATTCAAAAGTCTGACAAACTCCTATATTTCATCACCTAGCTTAAGTAATTATCAACATATGATCAATATTTCATGCAAACATGCACCCACTATACCTTCACTAAAATTGATTGAAGCAAATTCCATATCATATCATCCATAAATTCTCCAGATTGTGTTCCTAAAAATAGTAACATTTCAAACAAGCTACAATACCATTGTCCAACTTAAAATTGAGGAAATATTTCTTAATATCATCAAATATCCAGACAGTATTCAAATTTCCCTTATTGTCTCAAATGTATATCTTCTTTCCAGTGGTTTGTTTGTCTAACTCAATGCATTTTATTTGGTTGTGTCTCCTAAGACATTTTGTTTTTGTATGCTCTATGGCGGGGGTGACATTCATTCTTCCATGTGAGTACCCTGTTACTGCAGCACCATCTGTTGAATTTTTGTTCTTTTTGGATTTTGTTTGTTTGTTTGGGGAAGTACATGGGCCAGGAATTGAACCCAGGTCTCCTGTATAGCAGGTGGGAATTCTACAATTGACAGACCCTTGTGCCCCCTCCTAAGACTTTTAATTTATAGTTTACCTTTCCTAATTTTTTACAATGCATAGAGGAAATAAGGACTTGTTCCTCTGTTCCCTGTAATTCCTATATATTGTAGTTAGATCTAGAGATCTGACCAACTTTGGGTCCAACTTTTTGGCAATAATATTTCATAAGATGTGTTGTGCTGCAACAGAAGTACAGCAGTGTACGATTTTCTCTCTTTTCACATGATAAGATGTATTATCGACCTGACCCATCTCTGATAATGTTCTTTATCAGCTTTCTATTTAAGAATTTCTATTTCTATTTAAGAATTCAACAGCCTTTTATGGTCATAGCCCCATTGCTTAGATTCTTACTGTATTTAAGGTTGCCAAAAAAATTATATTTGCCATTCCTTCTGTATTTATTAGAATTTAATAAGATAACTTTTTAACTCATCAACTCTTCATGTATGAACTTATGGTTCATACAGGAAAAGCAGGATGAATGCTTAATTCTTTTTCTTTACATACTGATTTTCAAACTAATTTATTGGTTTCAGCATCCTTCTAAAATGGCTAAACACCTCTAAAAAATCACGATTTCATTACATTTTATATCTGTGACCTATCTGATTACAGATAAGATCGCTTCTTGGAAGTTATCATTGCCTGGAAGAGCATTTTAAGGGGTATCCTGAGTCCTTTTAGCATAAGCTTACTCAGTGGATTTTTGTTTTGGAGGGGTGGGTGTTGCACGGGCTGGGAATGAACCAGGTCTTCCGCATGGCAGGCGAGCATTCCACCATGGAACTACCTATGCACTCAGTGGATTTTGATAAAATATTTTCTTTACATTTCTTGCATTAGATTTTTGCAAGAAGGCCTAATGACTTTCAGGGGAAAATAATAGTTAGAGACTACAATTGGGGTGCTGATGGTACTCATTGTTACTGGGTCATTCATTGTTTCTAGGCTTCTCGGTGGTCAACGTTCAGAAATAAGCAATAATACATTATAAATTTGAATAATATTTCCAAATAAAATTTAGGATGATAGGGTTTTTATTTAAATTCTTGATTTTCATATTTTTCTATCTTAACTCTAAGACCAAAAATCTAAAATTACAGTACTTTTTTTTTTACACTGAGGCAAAAAAGATTTATTTTTTATGTTAGATTTATAGAGGGGAGAGTATGTTAAAACTCCAATTCAAGTTTTATTTTAGTATACACCAAATACATTTATAGGAAAAATGATGCATAATTATAATAGTAGACAACATAAGCTAGAATTGATTTAAAGCTCTTCTACTTCAATGGACTTCTTAACACTATGTTTAACTTATTAAATATTTTTCTCTTTTTTATTGTTAGTTCATTTCTCCATCTATTACCTACAGATTAATGTTTTTATTGTGAAAAATAACATATACACACAAAGGCAATAAATTTCAAAGCACACTGCAATAATTAGTTATAGCAAAGATTTCAGAGTTTGGTATGGGTTGCAGTTCCACAATTTTAGGTTTTTCCTTGTGGCTGCTCCAAGACACTGAAGACTAAAAGAAATATCAATATAATGATTCAGGAGTCATACTCATTTGTTAAATCCTATCTTCCCTTTTATAACCCCACCTTCTCCTTT
The DNA here is from genome assembly GCA_004026745.1 of Myrmecophaga tridactyla. NCBI lineage: Eukaryota > Metazoa > Chordata > Mammalia > Pilosa > Myrmecophagidae > Myrmecophaga > Myrmecophaga tridactyla. The sequence continues at coordinate 37,635 of PVIY010002924.1, forward strand.
GATTTTTTTAATATTTATTTTTATTGATATATATTATATATTCACATACCATGTAATCATCCAATGTATACAATCAATGAGTGTGAAAAATAACATATAGACCAAAAAAAAAAAAAAACAGATTTCAAAGCACAGCACAAAACAATTAGTTGTAGAACAAATTTCAGAGTTTGGTATGGGTTACAATTCCACGATTTTAGGTTTTCACTTTTAGCTGCTCTAAGATATTGGAGACTAAAAGAAATATCAATATAATGATTCAGCAATCATACTCATTTGTTAAACTCTACCCTCTGTATAACTCCTCCATCACCTTTGATCTTTCTCCCACTCTTTAGGGGTATTTGGCCTATGAACATTCTAACTTTTTCATGTTGGAAGGGGCTATTAATAATATGGGATAGGGGGTGGAACTAGTTGATGTTCTGGAGACACTGGTCTCTCTGCATTTCAGGACTTATCTGGTCCAGGGACCCATCTGGAGGTTGTAGGTTTCTGGAAAGTTACCCTAGTGCATGGAACCCTTGTGGAATCTTATTTAATGCCCTAGGTATTCTTTAGAATTGACAGGAATGGTTTTAGTTGGGTTTGGCAAGTTATGGTAGGTAGCAATGTCTAACTGAAGCTTGTGTAAGAGTGACCTCTCGACTCTGTTTGAACCTCTCATCCCCTGATACGTTATTTGTTACTTCCTTTACCTCTTTTGTTCAAGATGACATTGTGGATCCTAAGGTGCCAGGGCCAGATCATCCCTGGGAGTCATCTCCCATGCCAGCAGGGAGACTTTCACTCCTGGACATCATGTCCCAAGTGGTGGGGAGGTCAATGATTTCACTTGACTTAGAGTTGGGCTTAGAGAGAGAAGGGCCATATCTTAGCAAAAAAAAAGAGGTCTTAGGCATACCTATAGGTAGGGTATGCTTCTCCGCTGGAAACATAAGCTTCACAAGAGCAAGGCCAAACCCTATTGATTTGGTGTCCCTAATGTTTGACACAGTATCAGGGGTTTCCCCATTGGTGTGGTTTAATAGTTCCATAATTTTTCTCCCATCCCTCAAGGGACCATGACAATGCATTTCGATTATCTGTGTAATATACTCTGTGATGTATCTAAGCATTACATTAAACAATACAGAATTAAAATCCTTCATTCTTATTCTGGGCAACCTGTGTTTGGATTATTTAAATGATCTATCCAGATAGGTTGAGTTAGAATATGTGCTACAGAAAATTTAGGTTCTGGACAAAATAAACCTAAAGAGTAGATGAGGTTCTAAAATATAGACAATGTCTTCCTTACCCCTGAATTCTGAATTCCCTTAATCCCATCCTAATCAGCTTCATCCTTATCTCTAAATACCAGGTTATACATATATAAAACAGCCTCTCAAAATCTAGAAATAACAGTTACAACTCTAGACCAAATGTGACTGCTGTAAGTGCTTCCAATTTAGGCCCAACTTTTCTTAGAAGTTTTTTCTAAATGAGACTGTACAATATTTGCTCTTTTGTTTCTGGCTTATTTTTCCTTACCAAATGTCCCACAGGTTCATACACAGTTGAAATTACAGCAGCTTTTAAATGCACTAGAAATAACTTTCTTTTTCTTTTCAAGTGTCTCTTTGGGATATATATTTATTTGAAATATCTTTGGGTCAAATAGATAAATATGTACATGTAACTTGTTAGACACTGTCAAATATCCTTCCACAGGAATTGTATCATTTTTGCATTCACTGTAGAACCTCATAAGAGTGCCTATTTCCCCATAGCTTCTCCAACATACTTTGTTATCAAAATATTTTATTTTTCCCAAACGGTAGTGTTAGAAGTAATCCTAATTTCATTTTAACTTGCATTTCTCATATTAATGGAAGAAACTCAATATTTTTTATAAGTCTAAGGGTCATTCGTATTTTTTCTCTCTATATATATAGTTACGTGTCTTTTTCATATCTATATTTAAAGTCTTTAGAGATATTATAAGCATTCTCTGTAATGTAGGTTTTAATAATTTTCACAGTTTATCATTTTTTTATTTTAATTTTTAATGCTGAGATTTTGTTTTTGAGGCTGTCAAATATATCATTTTCTTTATTGCTTTTGTATTTTTTGTGGTATAGTTAGAAAAATCTCCTACAGTCAACAGACTTTACATAGGAATTTAACTATAGTTACTTATCCTATACTTATAGTTCAATTTTTTCGTTTAACACTTTAATCTATTTGGATTAAACTTCTAATTTTCTTATTCTCTCAATGGCTATTCAGTTTTGTCAGTTATTAAAACTGCCCATCTTTTTCTGACATGTTTGAGATGCTAGCTTTATCATGCACTCCCCTTATATATTCAATTGTGTCTTTTTTGTGCTTTTCATTCTATTCCAATGTCCTGTCTGTATGCTCATGTACCAGTTCCACATTTTAATTATAAGACTTTGACATATGTTGTACCATGTTAGGGAAAGCCCCTTCAACTTTTCCTGACTTATTCTTGCTTGATTTTCATTAAAAATTAGCATTAAGTTTGGTTTGCATTATTATGTACCTATATGTGTTTTTATTGGTAATTGTCTTGCTTGGGTTCACTGAGCACTGTAATGTAAAAATTTATGTCTTTCACCAAATTTGGAAATTGTTAAGTTTTTATTTCTTCAAATAGTTTTTCCACACCTGTCTGTCTTGCCCATATTTTATATAATTCTTTTTGTTTCTTTCTCTTTTTCAAAGCATATCATTTAGTTTGATTTATTTTCAAGTTCACAAGCCTTTTCTTTCATTATTTCCAATCTTCTATTAGTCCACTTACTAAATTTATTATAAACCTAGATATTTCATTCTTCTGTTCTTCAATATCCAATATTTTTAAATTTGTATTTTCTATTCCTTGGCTAAAATTTCTCACTTTTCTTTCAACTTAAATTGGCTTACTCCTTTGTCTGTTGGCCAGTTTCAACTGGATTGTTTATCTTTTTTGTTGCATTGTAAGAGTTCTATGTATATTCTGGATATTAAGCCCTAATAGGATATATGGCTTGCATCTATTTTCTTCCTTTTTACAGCTTGTTTTTCACTCTCTCAATAGAGAATAGGCATTATCTAAGTGAAGATAAATGAGGAGAATATATGTGTATCTGTTCTAGTTTGCTAGCTGCCGGAATGCAACACACCAGAGACGGATTGGCTTTAATAAAGGGGATTTATTTTGTTAGTTCTTCAGAGGAAAGGCAGCTAACTTTCAACTGAGGTACTTTCTTACGTGGGGAAGGCACAGGATGGTCTCTGCTGGCCTTCTCTCCAGGCCTCTGGGTTCCAACAACTTTCCCGGGGGTGATTTCTTGCTGCATTGCCAAAGGCCTGGGCTGAGCTGTGAGTGCTGAGATGAGGTATGCTGAGCTGCTTGGGCTGTGTGCTACGTTGAGCTCTCTCATTTAAGCATCAGACAATTAAGTCAAACATCATTCATTGCAGCAGGCATGCCTCCTAGCCGACTGCAGATGTAAATCAGCAGCAGATGAGGTTCACGTACCACTGGCTCATGTCCGCAGCAACAGAATAGGTGCCTTCACCTGGCCAAGTTCACAACTGAATCTAACTACCACAGTATCCCACATTGAGGGGCAATTAATAGAATACATGAACTCTAGGGATCTTCCATTTAAATTCTCACAAAGACATTAGGAGACATAGGTGAGACAAATGTAAGAATTCAAAGAATTTATCCAAATTTCATTCAGCGCGGTTCAGAGTAAGAGTAAAACTGAGGTATTTGAATTCCAAGCCTGAGGGTTTTGGGTGGGTGTGTATGTGTAAGTAAATATGGTAATGAAGATGAGGCCCCCTCCCAAAATCTGGGTTAGTCACACAGCTTCGCTTAATGCACAGACACACCAAAGGGGTTTATTTATGCCAGCAGGAGGGCAGGGGAAGCATCCCAAATTCACCTCCCTGTAGTGATTTTTTGCATGGCTTTTATACACGTTAGAGACAAAGAAAGTTAATCATCTTATGTAACATGTAACAGGGGTCTGGAGAATTTCATTAGTTCTTTATCTCAGTTATTTACTACAGCCTTTAGGATTCACACCCTTTGAGGTATATAATGCATGGTAACTCCAAGTCTGGGGCTATAGTAGAGAGAACACAAACAATAGTGATTAATGTGTAGTTTAGTTGTTTCTATCTACACCTGGGTGCATGTTTCACATATTGCTCCTCTGTGAGACTAAACTTAAATACATAGCTTTCTTACAATTTCAATGTTATATTTAAAATGCTAACACTACAGTAAGAGGTTACCTATAATGAGAAATGAAAAGTGCATGTTAGATTTAGCTTTAGGAAGGTTATTGGCCTTTTAGAGTTCTGTTGTTTTCTTTTTTTTTAGAATATGTCTTTATTTTGGGTTTTTTGTTTCAGAGATTTTTTTACTGAGATATAATCATCTAAAGTATACAATCAGTGACTCACAGTATCATCATAAAGCTGTGCATGTACCAATACAATCAATTTTCAATATTTCATTACTCCAAAAACAATAAAAATAAAGAATAAAAATAAAAAAGAGTGCCACAAACATCCCATAACTCCCGGACCCCCCTATTGTTTTGTTTGTTTGTTTTTTTCTTACTTATCTGTCCATACACTGAATAAAAGGAGTGACAATCACAAGGTTTTCACAATTACACGTTCACACCTTAAAAGTTGCATAGTAGCAGCATTATTTACAACTGCCAAAAAATGGAAACAGCCCAAATGTCCATCAACAGACATGTGGCTAAACAAGCTGTGGTATATACATATGTTAGAATATTATACAGCTGTAAAACAGAATAAAGTTATGAAGTATGTAACAACATGTTTGGACCTTGAGGACATTATGCTGAGTGAGATTAGCCAGAAACAAAAGGATAAATACTGTATGGTCTCACTGATATGAACTAACATTAATGAATGAAATTGGAGAATTTCAGTTAAGAACAAAGACCATCAGGAGATAGAAATAGAGTAGATATTGGGTAATTGCGGCTGAACAGATACAGATTGTGCAACAGGACTAATTGTAAACTTCAGAAATGGATAGTACAATACTACCTAACTATAGTACAATAATGTTAGTACACTGAATGAAGCTAAATGTGATGATGATAGGGGGAGGAGGGCACAAATGAAATTTGGGGGCACAAATGAAATCAGAAGGAAAGAGACTGAGATGGTATAACTAGGAATGCCTAGAATGTACAATGATAGTGACTAAATGTACAAATTAAAAAATGTTTTTGCATGAGGAAGAACAAAGGAATGTCAATATTGCAGCATGTTGAAAATAGATGGTAATTCATATTTTAAAACTTTAACTTATGTGTGAGACTAAAGCAAAAAATGTTTATTTGTTACAAAATTTATAACTTGACTAGTGCATCTCCTAATATAACTTATATGGACAGTTTAATTGAACACCATAAGTACATGGAACCTTGAGCAGGGCATGAGATTTTGTAGGTTTATCCAGAGTGATGACCCAATAAATCCCAGAGTGATTTAAACAGTAAATAAAAAAGTATTTGCAAAGTCCCCTTGGGGGACTGGTAAGAAAGGGAGAAAATTCAACTTGGAGAAGGCCTGATATTCTCACAAGCAGTGAGGACAACAAAATCATTAGGCCGAACCCTCAATCTTGAGGTTTGTTCATATGAAACTTATCCCCACAAAGGATAGGTTAAGCCTACTTAAAATGACACCTAAGAGTCACCCCAGAGAACCTCTTTTGTTGCTCAGATGTGGCCTCTCTATCAGCCAACACAGCAAGCAAATTCACTGCCCTCCCCCTGTCTATGTGGGACATGGCTTCCAAGGGTGTAAACCTCCCTGGCAATGTGGGACAGAAATCCTAGGGTGAGCTGGGACTCAAGAGATTGAGAAAAGCTTCTTGACTGAAAGGGGGAAGAGAGAAATGAGACAAAATAAAGTGTTAGTGGCTGAGAGATTTCAAATAGAGTCAGGAGGTTATCCTGGAGGTTATTCTTATGCATTATATAAATAACCCCTTTTTAGTTTAAGGTGTATTAGAGAGACTAGAGGGAAGTGCCTGAAACTGTAGAGCTGTGTTCCAGTAGCCATGTTTCTTGAAGAGGATTGTATAATGATATAGCTTTCATAAAGTAACTGTGTGATTGTGAAAACCTTATTCTGATGCTCCTTTTATCTATGGTATGGACAGATGAGTAAAAAATGTAGATTAAAAATAAATAAATAATAGGGGAGCAAATGTTAAAATAAACTGGGTAGAGGGAAAAACGTTAAAATAAACTGGGTAGAGGTCAATGAGAGGAGGGGTAAGGGGTATGGTATGTATGAGATTTTTCTTCTTTCTTTCTATTTCTTTTTCTGGAGTGATATAAATGTTCTGGGACATGATCATGGTGATGAATATACAACTATGTGATGATATTGTGAGCCACTGATTACACAGCAAGTATGGAATGTTCATATGTTAAGAATGTTTGTGTTTGTATGTTAATTGGTTTTATTAATAAAAATTTAAAAACTGTTCTATAATTATTGAATCATCTTCAAGAATCAGTGCTATTGGATTATTGCTCAACAATTTCACGTATTTCCCTCTAGCTACTCCAATATACAACAAATTGAAAAGGGATATCTATATACTGGATAAGAATAAACTCCAGAAAGACCTCTCCACTCTATTTGAAATCTCTTAGTCACTGAAACTTGATTTTATTTCATTTTTCTTCCCCCTTTTGATCAAGAAGATTTTCTCCCAAGGCCAGGCTCATCCCCAGGAGTCATGTCCCACGTAGGGGAGTGGGCAGTGAGTTCACCTGCAGAGTTGGCTTAGAAAGAGAGGTCACATCTAGGCAACAAAAGAGGTTCTCTGGGAGTGGCTCAGGCACAATCACAAGTTGGGTTACCTTCTCCTTTGCAGGAAAGTTTCATAAAGGCATTTATCAAGATTGAGGTGAGGACCCTGTCCCATCAAATTGTCAGTCCCCAATGCTTGCAAGAATATCAGGTCTTCCCCAGGTGGGGAAGTTTTAATATTTCTACCATTTTTCCTCATCCCTTAAGGGATTTTGAAAATATTATTTTTTTCTCTGTCTAGCTTACTCTGGAATGTATCAGGGCATCACACAAACCTGTACAAAACCAATAAGATCTCACTCCCTAGTCATGGTTCTATGCAATTATGGTGTTTGAATAAACTGACTATATGCTATACTGCACTATAGTGAGCTATTGAAAGCACACATTTTGCACCAAATAATGTTTTCTTATGTTTTGTTGACCTGCATCATCTAAGATGTATTCACTCGAGACATTTTGGGTTTGAATATTTGCTTTGTAATTAGCTGCTATGTGACCTAAGGCATGCTGTTGTACTTTGTCCTATCTTCATTTCTTTATCTGTAAAATGGTGCAGTGATAATGCTTAGGTTGCTGTGAAGTTAAGAATATTAAGTGAATTAGTGGTTGTAAATCAGTTTCTGGTGTACACTACCTATTCAACGTGTGTTGTTGTGATGGTGATGATGATGGCGATGAAGAAGATGATGATTGACAGGCCAGATTTTGTATTTTTGAGGAGTGAAAGGAAGGTGAGAAAGTGGAGATAGTGATTATAGCTAACACTTGAGAAGTATATTATTGAAATGAAGTTTGAGATGGCCTCTAAATGAAGGAAATTGTGGGGTATAAGAGAATATACTTAGAGTATGCCTTAATTATGTTACTGCAAATACTTCATGGTGATTACTTAAAAAATCAAACACCACAGGAAAGAAAGAAGAATGAGAGGGTAAAAGTGAAGGAAAAAAATCACTCTAAATCCATTTCTAAGGGAAAACAGTTGTAACGTATGGGCTATCTGGTTTCAGAAATCTATTAATCTCTCTCTTTATCTAGTTACTTATAGCTAGAAAAAGGAGTAGGGGCAGTGAGTTTTTATAAGGATAGCATAATTTAAGGTATGTAGTATACGATTATAATTAATGTTAGATTAGTATTTACTTGAATTTAAGAGGAGAAAACTTAACTAAACTAGAGGAATTAGTGCATTTAAGATAATTTAACTGCAAGATATCTTTTTTTTAAAGATCTCATTAAATTTAGGGAAAATTATGGGAATTATTAAGGAAAAGAGCATTTTACAAGTACATGTTTTAGTTTTAGTTTGCTTTAAAAACAGGAATTCTGCTCTTTTAGAAAATGCCCCAACATACTGCCCTTACATCTTTATTGTATGTGCTTATATTATTTCCATTTCATAGGGATTTTGTTGTACAACTACAGCTCTACAAGTCACTAAACTCAGTTCTAAGTCTAAGTGATTTTACATTTACAATAGTTTACTCATTTCTGAATTCCTCATTTTGATTCATATCTTGGCTGACTATATTTATTGTTGATTTTTTTCAGCAAGGTCCGAAAAATACAATATTCCAGGAAAATATCATCTTATTCCCTTGATTCACAACTTGCCAGTATAATAACCTTGGTTCATAATTTATTTCCCCATGGCTTTGGTGACAATATTTTCATCTAGGCTTGAATGTATTTGTGCTAAAAGTGAGACCAGTCTTACTTTTTCCTTTTATGTAAGAAGTTCCTTGATAAACAAACCAATAGGTGCAAGAAAAGATCATTTATTGCTCCAAACAAACAATTTTAGGTAATTTTTAGGCTCAAAAAATTGTCATGGAACCAAATCCTCCTCATCTATTTCTACCCAGCAATTTTCAAATTTCAGTGGGAATTTTTAAAAAGTAAACCTACTAAAAGGCATTCAGAATTTATTTCCAAAACAAATGAGAAATGTCAGCTACACAGTAGACGAGAGTTTTCTGTTTTTCCATTCATTCAGCTGTGTCAGCATCAGGTTTATGGTTAACAATTTATGGAATAAGGTGTATCAGACAGAATCACATCAATCAACCAAGGGTCTCAAACCTGAAGGAGAACTTGCATGGGAAAAGAACATCAACGAGTGATGAGTGTTTCTCCTCTTGTTTTCTTTCAAATACCCTTATAATTTCAATTTACCCAAAACAACCTCATAAGCATTTCTACTCTGAAAGGAAGCTTTAAAGGAGTGGCATTGTGGTCACACAACAGAAAAAAACGGACTCCTTAGCATTCCTTAAAAACAGCAATCTGGATTCAGATGTCTGCATTTGATTTCCAGTTCTATTAGTGAATAGTTCTGTAGTTTAGGTCAGGTCATCTTTTTTTTTTTTTTTTTTTTTTCAACTCCTCAGCTTCCTCTCTATAACACAGCAGGTTCACTGTTTTCTGAATTGTGTTCCACTCACACATAAGTTATTGTTGTTTTCTTTCTCAGTTGCCCTGAGCACTGCCCTGGGAACAGGGGAAGTTGGCTAGAAGAAAATTGAATGAGTGGGGATGCAGCAAGCCCCACTAATTGTATCTGTATTATAGTTTGGCTCCTGCTTCCTATTTTATTTTAAGGGGAAAATAAGGTCTGCTAATAAAAAATAAACTGCAAGATTCATTGTTGCTTTATACTTTGGATATTTTACATCATTTTCCCCTTATAATACATGATAATATGTTGACAGAGAAAGGTATAGAATAATAGCTGGTGCTTATTTTCATTTGGTAAGCCACCCATAATAAAAATTGCTTTACACCCTCCATATTTCTCTGTTTCACTGGCCTGAAATCCATCATTGTTCTTTAGTATCTCACTTCCCTAGGTCAAATCATGGCTTAATCAGATTTTCCATAATGGAGTAACTCTATCAATGGTCTTGGCTGGGGTCACTCTGGCTATTTGACTGTGTGCATTTTGCCTTGGATTCTCTGCACATGATTCTGTGCATGCTTTCATGGTGGTGACAGGTGTTTAAGAGAGCAAAACCTAGTGCCCAAGATAACAAATTATTGAAGAAAGAAAGACACAGTAGAGCCCAGTGTCCAGGGATGGGGTGGTTGCTCTGATCTAAGGCACTGTGAGGTCACATGACAAAGGATGGACACAAGCGGGGTATCCTCTCATGTTGAGCACACATCTGCATTTTAAGGTGCTCAATACATGTAAAATAGTTGATTGAAATATTGAGATTAGTCAGTGAATTAAGAAAAAAGATGAAAAATGGCTATATATTCATGTCCTTTGGCTACACAAGTCAATATGAAGAAAATAATAAGAATCAAGTTATATGCCCCTGAACTGAAACCTGTTTTCAGAATTATATGGGGAAAAAGGCATCCTGTGGAAAGATACTGTTTGACTACTTTGCCTCTCAATGATTGTTTATTATTTCTATAATTATTTATACTCAGAACTAATCTCTACTTTTTTTTTTTGCTAATGGACAAAGGGGATCGGAAGTGAATTCAGTATTTCAAATTAAGAATACTAAAGCTGCTTAGATTGCCAAAAATATTTCCCAAACTGATACTCCAGGAAAGTTTCAAAAGTGTAAAGTTTGATAATTCACTATTAAGAAAACTTGAGATTACAGAAGAGTGCTTTCCTCACGTGCTGGTTAATCGCAATGAAGGTCCCAACTTTCAACCCTCTTGTGTCCATCTTTTTTGTCATGTGACCTCACAGTGCCTTAGATCAGGGCAACTGCCCCATCCCTGGACACTGGGCTCTACCATGTCTTTCTTTCTTCAATAGTTTTTTATCTTGTGCACTAGCTTTTACTCTCGAACACCTGCCACCACCATGAAAGCATTCCCAGAGTAATGTATCAAGAATGCAAGGCAATGTACAACACAGTCAAATGACCAGAGTGACCCCAGCCAAGACCAATCTAAATCAGCCAGTAGCTACCTATTGTGAATGAGTCTACCAAATAAGAGTGAGGCCAAGACCAGAAAAACAGATATCAGTCTGAATTGCCAACACGAAACTAGCTGGCTAAATAAATGCTGTATCTACGAAGTCATTGATTTTTGGCATTAGATAATTGGTACAAAAATTCTAATGTTTAATTACGAATCTGTGTATAAATGAGTTTATTTAGTTTCCTACTCCTTATGCGTATTTATCCCAGAATGTGATTATAACATTTGTAATTGTATTTAAAGAAAGACTAGGATAAAAATGGAATGAGTATTTCCTTGACCTTAAAGTTGTTCAAATTCTATACTTAAAGGGTATTTCTTGTATTGATACCTAATGTGATTTAAATATCTGAAGGTAAACTGATAAACTACAATGAGAACTAGGCAAGAAGTCAGAAGTCCTGGCATGGTTTATATGAGTTAAATATGTATATATATATATATAAACACATGCTTACACATATTCTTCATCTCTGGACCACAGTTCTTCCACTTATCAAATGTGTGTAATAACACCAATCCGTAATTATAAATTTACTGAATGGATCACATAGCAGAAGGTGGGTGAATAGCATATTTTCAAATACATCGTGCAAGTAAATGTTTCAAGCTACATGGTAGTTCATTGGTATATTGTCTAATGTTCTAATTTTTATTCTATAAAAATTGTAAATGTGAAAACAGAAAGTAAAACTGGTACCATTATGTATTTGGAAAATTCTGACATCTGATTTAAAGCTTCCAAGATAATATATACTTAAGGTGCCAAATCTATCCAAAATTTGGTTATATGGAAATTTTGGCTAAATTATTCCTCTGAATAATTATTTTTGCTACAAATATGACAAGCTATTTTCTTTTTGATTTCTTACATCTACACACCAAATGGGAATATGAGCTGAGAAAACATTATAAAGCAGAGAGTCATGAGAAATGTTTGAAAACTTTGGATTACAGATTCAATGATTTTTGGTGCTTGAGGCTTATAGAATTTTTTAAAGTCCAAATTATTATTCTCCAATATTATTCACATTAGACTCAATAGTTTTTACCATCTCAATCTTAATCAGGCACACTAAGAACCCAGGAGTAAAAAATAGTGAAACACACACACATACTCGAAAATGCCAGTTCAGGTATTGTTCAGACTAGAGCTAAATTTTAGTACTAAATGAGCATGTGAGTGTGTTTATGTAAGTCTTTGACTTTCAAAATACATTGATGCTTCTGGTAGGATTTGGGGCTTACAATTTGTGACTGAAGATAAAGTAAACATTAAATTTTCTGTCCTAATATTCTAAAAATTTCTGTGTTTTTCTGTTTAAAGACAATATTAAAAGCAGTGCAAAAGGAAATCTAATTTCACCAAAGGGTTCAGAGAAATTAAGAGCAATAAAAAATGGGCCCAAAATTGTTGGTTCAAAATCTGAACTCCTAATGCCTAATAAAAGTATCTAGTCACCAGTGTCAATAAAAAAGTTCCATAAATTGAAAGATACTTTATTGCAAGAACGAGTTTGGTTTAGTGTAAAGACAAAACTAACATCAATTTATATCTTTGAGATGTGGTGCTTCCAAGATTTTTTTCCTTCTTTTTATATTTGGTTCATACCTAGAAAAGTTTATGAGTTGTTTAGAACTTTATAGCAATGCACACACAATATTTCCTAATAAATCTTTGTTCGCCTTCAGTGTAAAATCCATATAAAGTTAAAATATTCCTTCCTTCTCCATGTTTTAGGAAATGAACAGACCTGAAACTTTGAGACTTTGATGGTTCCTTGTTAATGTTGCAGATAACTTATCTAGGTGGTGGGTTTGCTTTAAAATTTAATAAAAATCAGTTTTCCTGATTTATAAATTAATAAACATATTTTTTATGACGCTTCACAGAGTAGCATACATTTTAACTAGAGAATAGTTTGGGTGATGTTTATCTGAAAGTGTATTCCTATTACAAAAAAATAATATTTTCCCTTTAAAAAATGGAGAGTCTATATTAATATGGGAGAACTACTAAAGGATACACAATTCTCTCTCTCTCTCTCTCTCTAATATATGTTTCCTTCCCTTAGAATGTAAACCACTGAATAAGTCATATGTTCACGTTCATGAGCAGGCATTCAATTTCTTAACAACTTAGAAAGGGACATTAATCATATTCTTAACTCCCATGGTTATAATCTTTTTCATAACTTATTGCCTTAGGAATCTATTGAAAGCTAAAGCTTCCACAATCATCGTCAAACACTCCCTACAATGGCTTTCTTCATTCAATTTAGCTAGTTATTGCTTCAGTGTGCTGAATGGGTCCCTTGCGCCCCAAAAGATCAGGAAGAGCAGCCAAAGATATGCAGCTTAGTCTCAACTAACAGACAGATGCTAGAAAAATCTGAATCATTCCACACTCACAGAAGTATGGCATGTCTCCTAACTTCTCAAATGAAATAATATAATGTGCTATATATTTTATAAGAAGATTAAATTGGAATAAATAACATACTCACATAACTTATTCCCCAAATGATTTAAGATGTTTTGTAAAAATATATCCTATACCCAAATAATTTATTTTATGACATTTTAAAAGTATGACAAAGAAAAACTAACTGTAAAGAGAAATATGATAAAGCCAAGGTTAGATGAATACACAAAATGTATAGACTAAGGTACTAAATAAATACTTGTTGGAAATGACCTGTATACTTTGCTTCTGAAATTCAAGCAACTAACACAAGATAAGTACAGTTAGTTGAATAATTTTCAGTGTCCAAAGATAAATGAAAATGAGGTTTTTTTTTGAGACATATAACTTTCTTTCTATGATACCAGAGTTTACTCATTTGTTTTTTTTTATTTTCACCTCTTTTTATAATGGGGATAATTTTAATGTGGTGAATAGTGATTTTGAGCAATGTAAATATTGATCTACCTTTCAAGATAATTGCACTAATGAAACTAATTGTCATTTGGACACACGTTTCTCAGCTGTAGCATATTTTCAAGTTAATGAATTTTTTTTCAAAAATAATGACCTTAGTTTTAGAAGAATTTATCTGAAATCTGTATTTCTCATATCATTGTTGTCACAGTAAGACTATGGCATCTATGTGTAGTTAATGACTATTTCTCAGTGCAACAACAGAGAAATGGAAAATGGTGAATGCTCCAATATATTCAACTGCCTAATCAAGTTATTGACATAATAGTTAAATAGAAATACCATTGCTAAGTCACAAACTCTCAGAAATACAATACAATACATCATATAGGAAAATAAAGCATAGTTTCTGTTTTATACAAAATTACTGATCATCTGAGTGACCTACTTTGAGAATAGAGAGTATGACAAAATACACACTAGTTTAATAATGCCATAAAAGTAAGGGCTCAACATTCCTAAATAAAAAGCAGTCCTTTAATAAGCAAGAACAGGAGTTAAGAAGTCTTGATGATTGTATTGTTAAATAAAAAAACAACGTTGTTGTGATCTAGTCAGAAAATGGAATGAGATACACGAAGTTTGGGACAGTTGAATTTCCTGTGAAAACTGGCCTCTTTAATCTCAACCATAATCTGAGTGTCTACAACCTGACTCAACATATGTATAACACACATAAAAACCATCTCTTGCTGATCATTTATTTTGGGAGTTGAGCTCTCGGTTTTGTTTCTCTCATATGGAATCTTTTTGAATGGCTGTGTTGTGAATAGATGTTTATACTAAGACATATTTTGGTAAAATGTAGAGTGGTCTCTTTTTGTTTGTTCATCTACTTGTCCCCCACTTCCAAAATGAATTAGGATACTGTCTGATGCCTCACACCATTCCTAAACTATTTACTCCAAGCACATGTATCACATTTAATAAGAAACAGAATGGCTAATATTAACTTAGAAATACCAAAATTAATAGGATGTGATGTAAAATCACTTCCTTTCTCAATAGTCATCAGTAGTAGAGTTTTTAAAATCCATTGATAATGGAATTTTATTATTTCACCAATTCCAGAATTGCTTTCTTAAGGATAGTGGAAACACTGATAGCTTGTGGTTCAAAAGTAGTCATTTTTCACAAATGAAAATACCAACCATTCCAAAAAATGGTTTGTAATCTAAAATTACAGAGCCCATATTGTGTAATACTTCCCAAGGCAAGAAATAAAATTAAAATTGGTCTCATGGTGTGTGCTGGTTTGAAAGGATGTATGGACCCTAGAAAAGCCATGTTTTAATCCTAATCCTATTTTGTAAAGGCAACTGTTTCTTCTAATCCCTATTCAGTACTGTATGTTTGAAACTATAATTAGATCATCTCCTTGGAGATGTAATTCAATCAGGAGTGGTTGTTGAGCTGGATTAGGGTGGGTCTTGATTAGTTTACTGGAATCCTGTAAAAGAGGAAACATTTTGGAGAATGAGGGAGATTCCGAGAGAGCAGAATGACATAGGCATGAGAAGCAGAGAGACCACCAGCCAGGGACCTTTGGAAATGAAGAAGGAAAATGCCTCCAGGGGAGCTTCATGAAACAGGAAGCCAGGAGAGAAAGCTAGCAGATGACACCATGTTCACCACATGCCTTTCCAGATGAGAAAGAGAAGCCCTGACCCTGTTTGCTATGTGCCTTCTCACTTGAGAGAAAAACCCTGAACTTCAGCAGCCTCTTGAACTAAGGTATCTTTCCATGGATGCCTTTAATTGTACATTTCTACAGACTTGCTTTAACTGGGACATTACCTTGGCCTTAGAAATGTAAACTAGCAACTTACTAAATTTCCCTTTTTAAAAGCCATTCCATTTCTGGTATATTGCATTCTGGCAGCTAGCAAACCAGAACATGGTGTAATAACCCTGGGCAGCTACGTTGCTCTGAAAAGAAACTTTTCACAAACAAGACTACATTAAATTTACAATAACAAAAATTGAGTGTCCAAATTAAAGCATCCAGAGAAAGATACCCTGACTTAAGAAAGCCAGTGGGTCCAGAACACCTCTATCAGCTGGAAAGGCAGACGACATCATCTGGAACTTTTCTCTCCCAGCTTATTTCATGAAGTTCCCCCAGGGGCATTTTCCTTCTTCATCTCCAAAGGTCTCTGGCTATGGTGGCTCTATTGGTTCTGGTTGCTCTCCAGTTTTTTCCAAAATGTTTCCCTCTTAAAGAACTCTAGTAAGCAACCCCATCTTGAATGGACGGAGATACATCTCCATGTATACCATCTAATCAAAGGCTCCCACAATTGGGTGGGTCACATCTCCATGGCAACAATAAAAAAGATCCTACCCAACAAGACTGAATGAGGATTAAAGGACATGGCTTTTCTGGGGTACACAACAGATTCAAATGGACACAGTTCTGTAGATTTTTGGTACATGAAATTATTTGTCACAGGAGATCCAATGCATGCCTTGCTGGTTTAACTGGCATCCTATACCATTAGTACCAGTACAGACACAAACTATTAACTGTAATTGCCCAGTTTTTCAGAAGGAGAGACTGTGGTTACAAAATACAAAGGCAAATAGCCTAGATTGTTCCCTGACATTAACTTTTTTTATCTTTTTTATTGTATAGTATAATATATATACAAAGCAAAGAAATAAAAAAGCAATGGTTTTCTAAGTACTCTTCAACAAGTAGTTCTAGGACAGATGCTAGAGTTTGTCATGGGCTACCATACGATTTTTCCTTCTAGGTGCTCTAGAGAAGGCTAGAAGGCTTAAATATATTTTTATCATCACAGTCACCTTTTTTTCCTTCATTTTTTTGTGAAAAATAACATATACACAAAAAGCAATAAATTTCAAATCACAGCACCACAATTAGTTGTAGAACATATTTCAGGGTTTGACATGATTACAGTTCCACAATTTTAGATTTTTCCTTCTAGTTGCTCTAAGATACTACAAACTAAAATATATATCATTTTAATGATTCAGCATTCATATTCATTTATTAATCCTATCTTCACTGTATAACTCCACCATCGCCTCTGATCTTTCCATCCCTCTCTTTAGGGATGTTTGGGCTGTGGCTATTCTAACTTTTTCATATTAGAAGGGTCTGTCGCTAATATGGGGTAGGGAGATGGAACTATCTGATGTTCTGGAGAGGCTGGGCTAGGTTTCAGGACTTATCTGGACCAGGGACCCATCTGGAGGTTGCAGGTCTCTGGAAAGTTACTCTAGTGCATGGATCCCTTGTGGAATCTTATATATTACCCCCTTTTTTTAGGATTGGCTGGAATGGTCCTGGTTGGGGGTTGGCAGGTTATAATAGGCAGCAAGGTCTAACAGAAGCTTGCATAAAAGCAAGCTCCAGAGTAGCATCTTGACTCTATTTGAACTCTCTCCACCACTAATACTTTATTAGTTACGTTTTTCCCCCTGTTGGTCAGGATGGAGTTGTTGATCCCATGGTGCCAGGGCCAGATTCATCCCTGGGAGTCATGTCCCATGTCACCAGGGAGACTTTCACCCACTGGATGTCATGTCCCATGTAGGGGGGAGGGCAATGATTTCACTTGCACTATTGGGCTTAGAGAGAGTTAGGCCATATCTGAGCAACAAAAGAGGTCCTCCAGAAGTAACTCTTAGGCATACCTATAGGTAGTCTAAGCTTCTCCACTACCTACATAAGCTTCACAAGAGTAAACCTCAGGATCGAGGGCATGGTCTATCAATTTAGGTATCCCTAAAGTTTGACACAGTTTCAGGGGATTCCCTGATGGTAAGGTTGAATAGTTCCATATTCTTTCTCCCATCCCTCAAGGGACTTTGCCAATACTTTTTGATTATCAGCTTAATAATACGCTAGGTCCCCTGACATTAATATTGACTTGATAAAACTAGATTTTACTTATTCAGCCATGGAAGCAAATGCTAAAAATATAATATAAGAATAGGAATAAAAGATACTATATAAATTTTGCCCAACAATTTATATTACTTCTGATCAAGGAAATCAGTTTATTTGCATGCTGTACATTGATGGGTGAAGAAACACCACATTCACCCCCTCAAAGTAGTGGCTAGTAGAAAAATGGAGTTGTTAATTAAAACACCTGCTAAAAAATGGGGAGGTACAAAGGAATGAAAGGCCATTTTACATGTTACTTTACTCCAACTGTGTATTGAAATTAAACATGAGGAGAACAAGTTGGCAGTTTCCTAAAAGAACTAAAAATACACACCAATCATATGTATGACCATTCCAAACATTGCTACTTACCATGGAGAAATTAAAGCATATGTTCAGACTAAACTTATCATGCAAAGTTCTTAAGAACTTTAGTTATAATAGTAAATAAGGAAGCAAATGTGTCCATCAACAGGTAGATGGATAAATACATTGTGGTATTTTCTATATCATAGAATTCTGTGCAGAATTAAAAAAAAAAGAAGAAGAACCAACTACAGATTCAAGCTTCAACATGGCTGGATTTCAAAATAATTATACTGAGTAAAGGAAGTCAGAATCCAACCCTCCCTCCCACAAAAAAAAAGTACATACTTTATGATTCCATTCATATAAAATTCTAGAAAATTTCAATTAAAACACAGTAACAGAAAGTAAATGGATGTTTAACCGAGGAACAGGATAAGGGTAAGAAGAGATTACAAAGACTTACAAGGAAATTTTGGGAAGGTGATTAATGTTTATTAACTTTATTGTTGTGATGGTTGCATATCCATATATGTGTATGTATCAGGCTTATCATATTGTGTATGTTAAATATGTAAAGATTTTTTGATATGTCAAACAGTTAAAAATCAAAGAAAATAAAGGAGAATTTAAGATAAAGGAAAATAACAGAAGCTGGAGGCTTAATGGAAAAATTAGGAGTAAAAATAAATGAATAAAAAAACAAAATTCATCGTGGCAAGGAAGAATTCTACAAAGCAAATAAATAAAAATAAGCAATAGTATACTATTATAGTGAACTGGACATACTTACTCTTTTAAAATATGCATAGAACTTGTACTTTGTTCCAGACATTTTGTTAAACACTATATGCTCAATGAAAATAAAGCAAAAATTCCTTCATTCAAGGATGTAGATGATCTGGATAACTAGATGGGCAGTCACAGTTCACTATGCTAAATTTTTTTTATGGAAAAAATGCATATTCTAGTGGTGCATTAGGAAAATTTTAGCACCAATACTGAGAACTGACAGGTTGTTACCTAATAGTCCACTGAAGACAAGGAAAACAAAGTCCTGGAACCACTGAAGAGCATCAGCAACAATTTGGGGAGATGAAACAAATAATATGATGTCTCCAAGTAATTGGAAGCAGATATAATGCAAAACTATAGGATGCAAGGAGAAGAGGCAGGTCTTATATGAATGTTAAGGATTTTGGTCTTCATGCTGAGAACAACATGGCACCATTGATAAAATTACCATTAACAGGAGAATAATATAAATAAATTTGAGTTTAAAAAATAATCTGCACGTGATTTGAGTAAAGATTGCATAGAAGGGAGATTGAAAGGCTGAAAAACTTGGGGTCAGTGAAGATGAGAGAATCCACTGGTATAGTAGAAAAGCAATTGGGAATTTGTGATTGATTAGATGGAGAATGAGGGAGCATGAGACATTAAGGCTAAATCACAACCACCTCCTTCCCTTACCTCATTCTTTCCTGCTTGCTCTTAGGTCTAGGCAAACACACATATGGAGGGCCACAACTTCTTTGGAAGATGTCCCTTGCCTTTGAAATCATTAACATACAGCATTGCCTGTTTCCCCAAGGCCATTCATTCTTTCAACTATCTATTGAGTGTTTCTGGGCCATAGGTACTCTTCTAGGAGCAGGGTAAAGCAGTTTATAAAATAGACAAAAGCCCTTGCCCTAATTGAAATTACACTCTACAGTAACGAGACAAACAAAACACCATTATAAATAGACAAATTGTATGATATATTAGATACAATTGACTATTAAGGAGAAAAACAATCCATGGAAAGAAGATAGAGTTTTAGGGTGTTGTTTATACTTTTAAATATAGCATCAGAGAATATTTTGCTAAGAAGATGATGGGTAAATACAGGCATAAAGGAGATGAGGCAACAGCTCGCCATAGTGCCCCATCTGAGTGAAAGGTATTTCAGACTGAAGGAACATCAGAAGCGAATGCCCATTTTCTTCATGTTCCTTCCAGTTTCTTCCCACTGCCTGGTTCCAAAGTTACTCTCCCATATATTTTGGTTCCTATGACAATAGCACCCTACTATCAAATGCCAAAAGCTGTGCTATGTGTCTATTGTTATTAGACAAATTGCTCCAAAATTGAATGCTTTAAATCAACAATAAGTATTCTTTAGCTCATATAGTTTCTGTGGGTTAATAATTAAGGAAAATTTTTCCTGGACAGTTCTGACTCAGGGGCTCTCATGCGGTTGCAGATAAGACAGTGACCAGGGTTCCATCTCATCTGAAAGCTTCACCGGGACTGGAGGTTCTGCTTTTAAGATGGCTCCTTCACCGGACTAAGAGGTTGGCTC
This sequence comes from Myrmecophaga tridactyla, assembly GCA_004026745.1. Classification (NCBI taxonomy): domain Eukaryota; kingdom Metazoa; phylum Chordata; class Mammalia; order Pilosa; family Myrmecophagidae; genus Myrmecophaga; species Myrmecophaga tridactyla. The sequence goes on from PVIY010002924.1 coordinate 57,984, forward strand.
TGATTATTATTACTAGGAGGTTGCAGTTTCTCTCCACACAGATGTTCTCCAGTCTTGAGTATTTTCCTGACATGGTGACGGATTTCCCCTAGAGTGAGTAGCCCAAGAGAGAGATACACAGGCAAAAATCATCCATTTTTGGCAGGCTCAGAAGTCAAATAGCAGCATTTACTCCACATTTATTCTATTTGAAGGAAGTCACTAAATCCAGCCCACATTTAATAGACTTTATCTTTTAGAGTGAGGAATGTCAAAGATTCCCAAATATATTTTTAAACTACCACCATGAGGAAAACAGCAGGTAAAAATCCCAGGAGCAGGCAAGTTAAAGTCCCCCCAGTGGCAAAATGAAAGTAACGATAATGGGTCTGGGAGGGCTGGATTCGATTGTCAGTTAGGATGATGCCGCTATTAGAAAATTATCTCTAACCCCCTTCAGAAAAATTTAGCAGTAGTGAGAAATCAAATTCCCAATGTTATGGATACTTTACTACTTGGAGAAAATGCCATGATAAACTACAGCTACTCTAAAGTAGTTTTTATGCCTTAAGGTCCTATTTTCCTCATGGCTGCAGCTTAAAACCTGGTCCTAGAACCCATGCCAGAGATTGTATACCTTGAGCACTATAAATTACACTAGTGTTGGTGCAATTTCAAATAGCCTGCACATAGCTTTGGCTATAATAGAAAATGCCTGATCATTAGTAAGCATTATATGTAGATTTGGGTTGGAAATAATATAAAGGTAAAGAAGAAACACATAATTTTTTTCAACCAAATCATGCTTATCCCAATGCTCCAAAAAGGACTTTAGTAAAGTGTTAACTAACTAGTAATGGACAACAGTCACTATGTTACCATCGTCAGAAATTCCTCATGCTTTTAGTTATATATATATATATACCTCAAGGAACAGAAATAGTCTTTAACCCAATGTCATCTGTCAAAATGTAGACCAAGGCCTGCGGTCTTTCCCAATAAATCAGTGAAAATATCCAGTTGCTTAAAAATCTGCTTTTGCTATTGTCCTTAATTTATCAGGCTACCTGCACATGCCCAGCCTATATTCTTGGCTCACCCTTTAATAAAGAATTGTGATTTCAAGGGGACATCTATTCACTTATGATGATTTGATGAAGTTTCCGAAAAGTTCTATATCAATAATGCATAGATGATCTAAAATTCTAAAGCCCCCACTTTTATTTTCTGCAGTTAATTTTTACCAAAACAGAATAGTTTTCTTGATAGTTGAATTTTGCTGAGTGTTGAACTAATAATTTTTTTTGATTGAGGATTTTGTTTAAAATTTATAAATACTTTTTTGTATGTTGTTTGTGTCAACATTCATAATAAGGATACATAGAGCTAACATTTAAAACAATAAAAAAATTTATATTGTTGGTTACATAACTTTATACATTTGTCAACCCTCACAGGACAGTGCACTAAAAAAAGGATAAATTTTACAGCATGCAAACTGTATGTCAATTTTTAAAACTAAACAAAATAAAATCCAGAGTTTTTGGAATTTTAATAAGCTGAATGGTCAATTCCCATATTCAAAATATGAGTCATTGTATTTGTGTTTGTTTGCTTATGTATGTGTGTGTTATTGTTAAGTTTGAAAATAACATTTAGCCCTCCAGACAACCTAAGAAATATTGAAGATTTTATCAAGTGCCAATCTATACCCATATACGCCTCTTCCTACTGACCCTGGAGGATGACATGCTGTTTACTTATTCGAAGTGTGTATTTTCAACTGTGCCATCTCTCTAGAGCATATTCCCTTTCCTCCATATATCTTTGCTCTTAGTCCTACTTTCTCCACCTGGTATCCTCAAATTGCCATTTTATTAGATTTTTCATTTTAGCACATAAACATAGTAAATTACTCTTCTCAAGCTTTCCCCTCCTCCCAACTGCAAGCTCCTTGAGGAAAAAGATCCTGGATTTCATTCCAGTTTCCTTAGTACCTAACACAGTGCCTAAAAGCGTAGGTGCTTTATATAGCTTTGAAAAATAGATTTAAGCACAAATGAAAGAAAATGGCATAAATTGTAGACAATTCTAGAAATCTCATAAATGTGTCTTAATTTAGCATTGACCTTACTTTGCACATATAAACTTGTTTCATGGGAAGTAACCAGTCTTAATTGATATTTATTGTAGCATAGTGATTACAAGGAAGTGCTCTAGATTTAGACACAGCTGAATTTATATTCTATGTCTGCCAGAGTGTCTCCTAGAGACAAGTTATTTAAGGTCTCAAATCATTAGTTTCCTTACCTGTAGAAGGGAAATAATTGTTGTCGTAAAGGTAAATGCATTAATAAATAAGAAGCCCTGACCACACTGCCAGGTGCTGAACATTTCCTTGGTTAAAGACAGGCATAATAATTTCTAGTCTTAAATCCACTGAAATAGTTATGGACACGTAAGTAATGGTTTGAAAAAGAGAATGTAGCATATTTTATTTTCATTCAACATTTCTTTTTTTGTAGCTTATATTTGCATTCAAAGTCTTAACTCGGAAGTTAATATTCACAGAAAGAAAACTTATCAGCAATTTGGTGTTCCATATACAGGTATCTTAACTCTGGTGAATATCTGCCATTTATTTCAATTGCTACATGTTTAGAATTCAATACATTTTGAAGTAGATTTTCAAGCTTCAAGCAAACAATTAGCAACAAATGATTAGCTGCTAATCATTTCATTTAGTTACATAGACTCAACTCCTGAAAAATAGAGTTGAAATCCAGGGAGCAGATAGATCCTTTATTAAAGAAAGGAGGAGTGTGTTTCTTCTTTATCACAGATTCCTTAGGAGTGCAAAATTCATAGCACAAAGTCTGCCTTAAGATGTGGCAAGTGAGGAATGCCAGAGCAAGAGTCTGATACAAGGTTCAGAGGTTTTGACACTTTATTTGAATATGGAAATTAGACCTTTAGTTTTAAACCAAGCATTGAATGCTTTCATGAGCACACTTCATCATAAGAAAGAGGACATTCAGAATCTAGAGAATTGGTTCTGATATTGGAATCACCTGGGAAATTTCATAAACTACTGATTCTTAGGTTCTATATCCAGAAATTCTGATTTAATTCACATAAGGAGTGGCTTGGGTATTGGGATTTTTATAAGCTCTCTGGGTGATTCTTATAGGTAGTAAAGTTTGAGAACTACTGACCTTGAAGTAAAGGGAGTGAGGAAGAGCTCAAGGGAATTCTGCAAATCTTCTTCCCCTACTCTCATTAGGTAGAAGTAGAGAAGTTTCAAAACATGCTGATTCTTCAGTTGATCTCTAACTGTAGTTTACATATTATTGTCCTTAAGCTAGTTTCCAAACACTTTGAACATTACACTGACCTTCATAAACAGTTATAAGTTGGCTAAAAGCTTATCTGCTCCTAAGGTAAATAGTTTCATTTGTGCGCACCTTGCCTCCCTTGTCTGTTATGATTTATCTCTCGTGGGAACCAGGGAATGCCTAAGCCATCATTGACCTATGAACAGGGGAGTACGGCGTGCAGAGAGCATGACCGGAGCACAGGGCTATGGAAAGAAACAGACAGCTGTGTGAATTACATGCAGAAACCCAGGTTTGTGACCACAAAGAAAAGAGTCTGTGCAAACAGCACGAGGAAGAACGTTTAAGAAAAGGCTATGCATGTTCCACAAAATGCCTCCCAAGTCCTGTGATTTAGTATACCCATGGCATTGCGCCTTCTTTGTTCTCTTCTTGTATACACTGCAACATATCCCCACTTCAATAGCGGGGCGCTATTTGGGGTGCAGCTGCCGCCCTGGACCATGTCTCTTGTCTGTATGCTTCCCTAAATAAACGTTTGTATGATGCGTTCCGTCCCTGGGACAGAGGCTGTTTTTCTACAGGCGCACACTACCTCACATTTTGCTTTTCCAAATTAACTTATTACCAAAACATTACTAAGATTTGGGCAATGTAAGGAACAATACCTGTCTGCAATAAATACTGGATATCAGAGAGCAAGTTTTGATATCTGAATTTTAACATCATCTCTATAAAAAACCCACATAGCCTAATATTTAACTTGAAAATTCTAATATTCCTGATAGCACAGTAAATAATATAGTATGAAGCATCAATTTATATTTCTTTCATTGAATCAGAAAGAAAACAATGTTTATTTTATATGTGCTGTTCATGGTTTGAAATTCTGAGTATATGAGAAACCATTGCAATTTTTGTTCTATTTACCATGACTCGTACATTAAAGTCTATTAAAAAGCAACGAGGTGATATATAGTGTGCCCTCATGGCTTTCAGAATGAATAATATGCAGCTTTCCTGGTGCTCAATACATTTCGAGTGATAATGGTAATGATGAATTTCCAAGCAGACTCCCTCAGATATTAGGAAAATGGTTTCCTTTAACTCATATTAGATACTCAAGTTTTACATCGGTTGACTGTCTTTGAAAAATACTCCCTAAGAGCCAAAAATATTACTTCACTTAAACAGTTGGAGGTATTTTACAAACAACACACCATGCCTGGGAATTACAAATAAAAAAGTAAAATAAATAAATGTGCTCTTTGAAGGTCTGGGCTTTATGTTCAGCAGGGAAATTCTAATCTGAGTTAAGCTACATCCATATCTCAATTTTATGTGCACCTGATTTTGTAGCCAAAGTAAATTCATTGAAAAATTAGTATCCACGCTGCAGACAAAAATATTTCACCGTTCAGACCTTTCCAACCAAAGAGAGCCTTTGTTTGGGAAGTTCAGACTGAAGTTGTGATGAATAAAATAAAATGGTTTATAGTGCAATGCCAACATAAAATAAATAAAAGCAAAATAATTGCATTTGCCCAATATATCTAACAACTATTAGCTCAGTTTGTTATTTCCCTCAATGAAGTATAGACCACACAGAAATGCTTTATGCCTGCCACTTTTCTAATCAGTTTATGCCCTTTCTTTTCTATTTCCACTGATGTAACCCTGGTTAAGATGCTTAACACTTTCAGATTCAAAATACTACTATAAATATCTAATTCTTCCAGACTCTCCATTCACATCATATTTTGTATTCCACTGCCATTTTTACATCGTATCACATCTTCTGCCTTATTTAATTAATTAAAAATGATTTTATTTGATATTTACTAAGCTCCAGGCACCATGCAAGATACACAGAACACTGCAGGGAAAAAAAGACAGTTTTGTTAACTTCATGATCCTTACTGTTCCACCAGTGAAACATGAATAAAAAATTACATAATTGAAAAATTAATTAACTTTGGGACTAAATTCCTGATATATAGAGTTGTTCAAAAATTAGCACTTGAATTGTCCTATCTCTATCTTCATGTGCTCCTCTTTTCTATTGGTTAGAGTCATCAAAGAACCTGGTAGAGACTTGTCTTCACACAATATCTCATGCCATTTGCAGTGGATTGAATTATGTACTCAAACAAAAGCATGTGGTTAATCTTAATACACATTCTTGTTGGTGTGAAATCATTTGCTACTAGGACCTTATAAAAATCATATTTTTAGTAAAAATGTGGCCAGTCAGATCAGGGCTGGTCCATGCTACTGGATGCCTTATAAAGAGAAGAAGCTGGATACCAGAAGTCAGTGAAGGCTACAGGCAGAAGCTGGAAATCAGAAATTGGAAAAGCAGACACAAGAAAAGTAAGATCACTCTGGGACAGCTGACAGAGAAGCAAGCCAAGGAACCCCAAAGATTGCAGCAAGCTAGAATCAGAATGATTCTTTATAGTGATTCTTGAATTTCACAATGAAATTATGATTAAAATGAAACAGCTAAGCCTGTGACCTGAAGTTACATGATATATAATGAAGTGAAAATGTACTTGGTTTTACAATAAATCCATTAAAGTTGAAATGTTCTATGTCTAGACATCTAAGTCTATTTTTAATGAAAAAATATTCTTTCTGCCCCTCTTCCCTTCTCTTCTCTTCCTGGGACAGCCATGATGCCAATATTTGTGTGCTTCATGCTATCACTCAAATCCCTCAGACACTGCTCATTCTCTTTTTTCCTATTCTTTTCTCTATCTGTTCCTCTGAATGTGTGATTTCAATTGTCTTGTCTTCTAGTTTGCTGATTCTTTCTTCTGCCTGTTCCAATCTGCTCTTGTATTTTTGTGTCAGTTTGGAAGTATTATGTTTCTTAGAAAACCATGCTTTAATCCTGATCCAATCTTGTTGGAGCAGCTGTTTCTTTTAATCCTGATTCAACACTGTAGGTTAGAAACTTCTGATTAGATTATCTCCACAGAGATGTGACACATCCAATTGTGGGTATGATCTCTTGATTAGATGGAGATGTGACACTGCCCATTCCAGGTGTGTCTAATAAGATGCACCTGGAACAGGCAGAGTCTTTTAAAGGGGAAACATTTTTGAGAAACCTCAGAAATGACAGAGCCAGCAGAAACTTCACAGCAGTGCTGAACAGGTGCCAACACTTGGATAACAGAGACACAGATGTTTGGAGATGCTTGGAGCCCAGCATATGTCACCATGAGATGTTAAGCAAGCCATAACCTCAAGAGGGCCAAGGGAAGCCAGAGATGAAAGCCAGCCCTAGAGAAGCAAAGTGAGGAATTCCCACAGAAATAGAAGCTGGAAGCAATGGAACCCAGGAACAAGGGACCAGCAGATGCCAGCCATGTGACTTCCCAGCTGACACGGGTGTTCCTAAACCATCATCCGTCCATGAATCAAGGTATCTTTACCTGGATGCCTTAGTTTGGACATTTTTATAGGCTTAGAGCTGTAAATTTGCAGCTTATTAAATTCCCCTTTTTAAAAGTGATTCAGTTCTGGAATATTGCATTCTGGCAACTTGCAAACTAAAATATATGCCTCTAGTATATGTTTAATCTCTACTATTGTGCCTTTCATCCCTATAATTTCTCTTTTGCTTATTTTTATACTTTCAAATCTTTGTGCTCAGACATTCTCTTCTTAATATCCCTTATTTCTTTATGCATACTTTCGTTCATCTCCTTGAATTGATTTAGGAAAATGTTTGGAACTTTTTAATTAGCTGTTGCAAATTCTGTGTCTCCTCTGAAGTTTTAATTTTTTCCCATGACTGAGCCATATCTTTCCATTTCTTAGTATGACTTGTAGATTTTTGCTAATGTCTAGACATCTGATTATCTTGAGTTAACTCTGAAGTCCATTTCTTCCTCTTGTCTAGGGATTTGTTGTTGACTGGTTTTGTGTTCAGGTTCTTCTTTGATGTTTGATCCAATTTATTCTAGAATTTTAGAACAGTCTATATTTAGCTGATCAGATTTTCTAGCTCTTCTTTATCTGATTCTTACCCTGGATGTGTGGTACAATTTTTAAGATGGTACTTTTTTTCACCTCTAAGAGAAAGTTTCTTTTCTTCAGTTCCTTCTCCAGGAATCTTTATCTGTTCTGTCCATTTTTGTTGGGATTTTGTCCCCAACCTGTGATTTCTTTAAATTCTCCCTAATTCATTGCCCCATTTTTCTAACAGTTTTCAGTTCTGGAACCCTCCTGTGTTATAGCAGTTCAGCTTAAACTTCCCTTTTTGTCTCTCTCTCTCTGTGAGATTTCTCTGCCACTGATTTCTTCCCCATTAGGGTATTCCACCCCTGTGAGACAGATGGCATCAGTCCAGAAAGGTGAGTCACTCCTGATAAGTTCATTTTGCATTTAGATAGTCTATCCAACGAAAACTGGATTGAGGCAAAATTGCTAGACTTTCTAACATGTTCTCTCTCTCTCTCTCTCAATCTCTGTCTCTCTCTCTCTCTCCCCTTCTCTCTCTCTCCTCCCCTCCCCCTCTCTCCCTCCCTCCCTCTGCGTGTGTGTGTGTGTGTGTGTACAGCCCTCCTCAGCAACTTGTGCTCTGCTCTAGATCTCTGCTGACTTGGGTCTCTGTGCCTGCATACGCATGGGGTTCTAACTCATTGCTGCAAGTGGCTTTATAGCTTCTTCCCTGGTTGGAGGGACCTGGCCTGCTGCCTCTGAGCAACACTCAAACTGTGCAGGACCAGTTGATGGAGAGGGGAATGGGAACAGACCAGTAGGTCTGGAATGGAAACTTCGTACCTGATATTTTCTCTTTTCTTCTGATGCAGCATTTGGGGAGTCCTTTTCCAGTCTCTACTGTCCTCCAGCATTCTGATGAAGTGGGACTTGTCCTTTTATCCATTTAATCTCTGGGGAGGTTTTTTCAAGAGGTGTCTTAGGGTTCACTTTTATAATGCTTTGGAGAAAAAACAATGCAGTCTATCTCTTCTCTGGAATTTCTGATTCCTGCCAAAAAGTAACGAGGATAATACTCTTGGTATGAACATGCTGAGCTTCTTGATGAGATAAGACATCTATTTCCTTTGTATCTTGACTTAGCGTCCTCTCCCCCATCCACACTTTTTCTCTATTTTGCTGAATGTATTCTACAGTAAATATACTGTTTGCTTACAACAAGTACTCAATCACCCTAAGGATTAAGCAACTAATGAATGAGGTGAAAACATGAAGAATAAGAATCTTCCTATATTAAGTCATCAAAAGTCAACAACAGTAATTCTGATCCTTCTTAAGAAAATTTGGTCCAAGCCAAGAAGTCAGCCTGGAAACCATGCACAGATTATTATCAGTAGAGATAATGACCTGATTGTTTATGTAGAAATTCTAGAGGAATTTTACAACAGGTCTCTTTACCTTGTGCTTTCTCTCTAGTTATCAAGTATTTATAGGTAGTCACCTATAAATACCTAACAGATATTTGGAATGTCTTACTTTCATTCACCTCATCTTATCTCACATTCAGAAGAACTCCTAAAGATATACAAAATCACTGTCTGTCCTGTATGAAATGAGCCAGGAAAAATGTTCATTAGTTTAGACATCATATCCTATACTGTGTCTGTGACCACTATCGTGCTTCAAACACTAGAATAATCAATAAATGCATGTTAAGAATTTATATGGGAAGCATTTTGTTAAGAATTGAGGGACAACTCTAATTGTTATTCTATTTTTAAAGTAGCTGATTATTGAAACTTTATGTTTTTATATTTATTTTAGTTATCTCCTTATATGATTTTATCTTTTAATGAAACAGAGAATTAAGGAGAACAAGTACAGAGTTACAGGAAGGAGATCAAGTATGTATTTATAATTTCTGGTTCTCTTCATTTCTTCATTTTTTCCTATGGATTCAAACTACTATTAGAGTCATTTCCTTACTTATGCCACTTCCTTCTTAGTTCCATTGCATCTGATGAGATGTCAGCCATTGATCTTACTGGAGTTCCCTTTTAAGTGATGAGTCATTTTTCTCTTGTGCTTTCAATGATTTCTCCTTACATTTGACTTTCAGCTTGTTATCATAACTGTATGTTAATGGATCTATTTGTGTTTATTTTCTTGGAGTTTGTTGAGCTTCTTGGTTGTATAGATTGATGTTTTCCAATAAATGTATGAAATTTTCAGCTGTCGTTTATTCAAATGCTTTTTCTGCTCCTTCCTCTTCTCCTTCCTTCCTGTTATGTCTATAGGGAGCTTAATGGTGTCTCATATTCTCTGAGATTGTGTTCATTATTTAAATTCTTCTTTCTCTTTTTTCTTTGGTTCACATAATCTATATTGCTATACATTCTAGTTCTTTATTCTGCCAGTTAAAATCTATTGTTTTTCCATCTCTACTAATTTTTTCATTTCAGTTATTGTACTTTTTTACTCCAAAATTTCTATTTGCCCCTTTTTGTAATCATTTCTATCTCTTTACTGATATTTTTATTTAAGGTGATATTGTTATCATGCCTTCCTATGCTTCTTCAATCATGGTTCCTTTTAGTTCTTTGAACATATTTATAATGGCTACCTTGATGTCTTTGTCAGTTAAATCTGATACCTGGTTGCTCTCACAAGCAGTTTTTATTGCTTGCTTTTCTTCTGGTGTAAAGGCCATACTTTTCTAGTTTCTTCATGTCAGATAATTTTTTATTGAAACTGGACATTTTAGATGATATATTGTAGTAACTCTGGGTACTCATCCTTTTCCTGTGGGGGCCTGTTATTTGCTTGTTTATTTGTTTAGTGATTGATTGAGTTATTTTAGTGAAGTTTAGCTCCCTCTTCCTTAACCCCTGCAGCCCTAAGCTTCTGACATGCTCCTCCAAGATTATGACCTTGCATAACTCCGCATTCACTTTGGCCTGTCAGTGGTTTTGGCAGTGCATTCTTTGGTTATCACTTTTCCTGGGCACACTTAGAATGTAGACTCCTCTAATTGCCAGGTGATTGCTCTATTGTTTTTAACAATGCCATGGCACGTACACTGGTCTACTAACTATTCCAACCAAATTAAGCTTCCTGTTCTCTACCCCCTGTTGCATATGAATTCAGTTCCTTTTGGAAGATATTAGGAGCCATCTGTTTTTAGGCCTATTTTTCTACACACACAAAATCTCTGCCCAAAGCGCTGGTGTTGTGGGTAGGGGCAATGCACATTTCTCTGCAAGTGTGACCCCTCCTGTAGGGACTGAACACATGGTGGGGGTAGTAACCTCAGGTCTTCTAGAGTTACCTCTCTTGGCATCAAACATTACCTTATGAGCTGAAAAAGTGGCTGGGTGGTAGAAAGGAGCTCCCATCTCCCAACCAAAAATGCCTAGAAATTAGTTAGCTTCAGCAATAGGAAAATGGGGGCAGAATGAGAAATTCTGATATCCTGCCCCTGTGGATCAAACAGCTGTGCTGGTTTGAAATGTTATATATCCCCAGAAAAGTCATGTTCTCATAATCCAGTCTTGTAGGGCAGGCAGAAGTATTGTTGGGTGGGACCTATTGATTAGGTTGTTGCCATGGAGATGTGGCCCTGCTTATTCAAGTTGGATCTTAATCCACTTACTGGAGTCCTTTAAGAGAGGGACAGAGATGCAGACTTTTGGTGATACAGAAGAAAAACACCCCAAGAGACCCCAGAAGGACCCACAGGAAATGATAGAACCATTTGAAACTAGAAGCCAGGAGAGAAGAACAGCAGACATTGCCATGTGCCTTCCCATGTGACAAAAAAAACTCAGACACAATTGTCCTTTCTTGAGTGAAGGTATCTTCTTGTTGGTCTTTAATTTGGACATTTTTCTGGCCTTAGAATTATAACTTGTAACTTAATAAATTCCCTTATAAAGGCCAATCCATGGGAGACCTGGGTTCGATTCCCAGCCCATCCCCAAAAAACAAACAAGCAAACAAACAAACAAAACAACAAACATACAAAAATTCAACAAATAGTACTGCAACAACAGGATACTCACATGGTAAAAGAATGAAATGTGACCCCCACCATACAGCACACACACACACACACACACACACACACACACACACACACACACAAGCCAATCCATTTCCAGTATATTGCATTCCAGTTTCTTTCATATGAGCATTAAACAATCTGACCCATTATACCCATTTGTTCATGTGTCATAGGCATAGCAAGCAGATCTTTAATATAGTTCATGGTAAAACTTTTGAAAGAGTTGTCTTTGGTTCCTGCTTGCACATCATCACCCTTTCTATTGGACACCAAAAGCTACCATCCCTGCCAATGTATTCAAAGACCTCCATGTTGCCAAAGGCAGGGCTCACTTTTCCACCCTTTCCTAACATGGGTCCTCAGAAGTATTTGCTCTGAAATCATTTTTAAAACTATAACACATTTACCTAGGTTTTCTCCTTCCCTACTAGCTGTTCCTTAGTCTCCTATACTGGATTCAGGTCTTTCTTCTCAACTTCTAAATGTCCCAGTTTCCTGAAGTGTGTGACTGGGCCCTTACATTGCCAGTGTTTACACACTTCTTCTAGGTGGTGTCTTCTAGTCCCAATGTTTTACAGACTATCTCGGTCTCCATGGCTTTAAAATTCCTATCTCTAGCCAAAGCTGTCTTTCTAGAACCCCAAGCTCATCATTCCAATTTTCTACCAGATGTTCAAAGACATAATACAGTCAACTAATTTCAAATTAATAGAGCAGTTTTTATCTGACATTACTATTATTGCAGGATTTTTTGGTTATAAAAATATTAAACAATTGTATGATAGCACTTTCATGCAGGGATGCACACACACACACATAAACACACAATCTAATTGTCAGCCAATCCCTTTCCTTCCTAGCTGTGGTGTCAATGAATACCGGTTTCTGGATTAGCCTGGCCTTACCAGCAGAAGTCAGCACATTTTGCAATATCCCTAAGATAGTCCTCCCTCACAAAATAAAATTTAACTTTATGTTCATGAATGGTAGAGGAGTTTTGCATATTCTATTACAAGCAACTTGAATTTTTACATTAGATATTCTTCTGAGTACCTCTTGGTTGTACTACCCATGAATATATTGCTTTCTCATATTTTCTCACTTCACTGGTCTTATTTTCTCCTTCCTAGATCTCTCTTCTTCCTTACAACTTAAAATTATTTTCACTTCAATTACAATTACATTATGCTGCTCTTTTTATCTTTAAACTTACACAATTTATTATGGAACACAGTAGAGAAAAAAGTACCCACTGATAAATAGGGCCCATCTACCTTACCACAGTAAAATAAATAAACACAAATTGTAGCAACTATTATCCTAGGATTGTGGGAAATAGCTTCTTTTTCTATCTTCTTAGATATCTGTGTCCTATAAAATAATTGCAAAATATACTCCTTTTATAATAAACAATATCAGAACAACTTATTTTAAACCTGAATATATTGAGTTTTAGAAGGATTTAAACTGTTTTTAAATAGTGGCACTCTTATTGGATCTCTATGGACTTAAACATATACAAAGTTGTAATGTGACTGGAGGATGTCAAATGGTTTAAAAGAATCTATGTATTTTTAAACGTTGGTTCAAGGAGGGAGGTGCATTTTGAGTTAAATGCAGAGACATTGAAAACACCAAACAAATAACACCACTGTTATTTTTCACAAATGTGCTTGGCTGACAGGTTGTTTAATATAAACAGAATAATGTGTGTCCTGACATTTTCAAATTGCCTAAGAACTTTTACAACTGAATACTTCATCATGCCTGTAGTTCTTCAGTGTTTTTGTTTTCTCTTTAGAAAACTCTTCCTTCATGAGATAACTGTAGAGCATTAGATTTTCTCCTAAGAAGACCATAAACATGTCAACTTTAACAGAAGAAATGCCAATGTTCAAATCAAATAAAAATTTCAGGTGGGCCTACAAATATACATTTTATAAATAAACCAATTTAACATTTATATGTATCAGATAATAGATTTGATAAGAAGGGGAAAAAGACTAAATTTTGGAGGTGATGCAAAGAAATTTTATTTCTAACAACCACCTTACTCACTTATAATGTTCATTTTCACAAAGGCACAAGCATCATGTATATGGATGAGCCCTTCTAAAGGAAAAATCAGCTTTACTTAAGTAAAAATTTTAAAAAATTAAAGAAAAAGAAAAAGAATTTTAAGGATGAATAGCATTTGGCTTATTGTTTTACAACATGATTCAACATACCATTGTATACAAAAATTAAAATTGAGTAAAATTAAATCACACACACACACACACATACAGACACACCACACTACAAAATGAATTTTAAATAATTGCTTGTTTCATTCTTTCTGGTACTCTCTCATGGATTTATCCATGATAAAGCAATTTATTTTAATTTTACACCAAGTCAATTACATTACATTAGCTGACGAGCTCCGTAAGCATGATGAAAATGTAAAAACATTCATGGCATCAAAACATTAGTGACAGATTTGTTTGCTCTCTATGATATGTATGATTAACAGATATTTGATAAGAATAGGTTTTGGACAGTGACATTAAAACTCTTAGCCATTTTGTGACATTGATGCTGAAGGAAATGTTAAGGCTGAGCAAGGCAAAATTGAATATTGAGCTTCCATTCTCTTACTTCCAACCAAAAAAAATGAGCACTGTCTTCATGGATTTTAACAAAGAAGATGTGGCATGATCATAAGATTAAACATCACACAGTGGCCTACTTTTAAAATATGAAAGACCTGACTGGACAAGTTTTCTAATTCTTTCTTTTCTGCATTACTTATTTAGTACCTCACTCATACTGGCATGGTTATTAGCTAACATTGCCTTTCCAAACACTAGCTCCCTCATTAAAATACAAATTACATGTGAGTCTTTTACTTCCAGGTATTTCTTATAGTGCATAGAATAATATATTTAACATTTTGTCTTTAGTACATATTTGTTGACTGAATTTGTAATTATATAAAGTGGAGAAATATCTCATACAGTGGAACTTCTGAAACAAATAGGGATAAATACCTGTGGAGTAAAAAAAGTAGTTTCTGTAATACTGATCCCCCAGTGAAATGTCTTCCAGAAGGGTTATTCTAGGAAAGGAGTTAATTAAGACTATGAAAATAGTAGCAGTGATGGGCAGAAGAGTGTTCATTAGGCTGTTTTTTGTGCTTGTTCTACTTTGGGTTGGCTTTGTTGAAGATAGGATGGAGTTCAGTGTGAATTTAATTTCAAAGGGCTTCCTGAAAGAAAATGCTTTCATTTTTTAGTTAATAAGGGCACCGTTAATAAACAGCATGAGTTTATATTACTAAAAAAAAACAAATAGAAAAATTGTAACACAGCAACAACTATAATAACAAAAGTATATTGCTGGTTTATACAAATGAAGACAAAAATATAGTCATAAGACAATATAGTTAACAAATTCATATTTGGGTAACCTCTTTCTGTAATTGTGATGATATTCACATTGCCTTAAATGTCCAAATGTCCTTCCTTATTACCACAGATTGGCAAACATTTTCTGTAAAGGACCAGCCACATATGGTCTCTGTCCCATATTCATTGTATTTTTTGTTAACCCTATATAACAATGTAAAAAAAAGAATTATTAGCTTGAAGGTCATAAGGAGGCAAGCTTTGATTTGGATTTAACCACCCAGGTTATAGTTTAATAGCTCTTTAAAGTACCATTGTGAAGTTCACAGCATAAGGACTGACCATTTTTACAGATGCTTTTTACTACTCTAAGTACATGGTAGCCACCAAATGGGCTCCGATGACCCCTGCCTTCAGGTATTTACACCCTCTGAGTGTGGGCTGGTCTAATTGACTCATCTTTAATGAATCAATAAGGCAGTAGTGACTGTGCAACTAAGACACTTGATCATAAAAGACAGTATAGCTCTGTTTCTATTTCTTACATCACTTGTCCTGGGGAAGCAAGCTGCCAGGTCATGGGCAGCCTTATGGAGAGCTCAATGTGGCAGGCAAGGAAAGAGGCTTCCAGCCAACAGCCATGTGGGTGAATTTAGAATCAAATCCTCCAATCCCATCAATTCTCAAATGATTCCAATGTTAACTGACAACTTGATTACAGTTTTGCTTTTTTTTGTTATTTGAGAGACCCTAAGTCATAATTACCCTGTTAATCTGCTCCCAGGTTCTGACTCACAGAAACTGTGTGAGATAATAAATGTTTGTTGCTAATTTTGGGGGTAATTTGCTGTGCAGCAATACACAATTAATACAATATAATTTGAATATGTTATTTTTTAAGAGCTTAACCTATTGCCACAAAACTGCCAATAATTTTGATTTTAGCTAAGGATCTACTAAAATAATAAAGTTAAAATTGATCTCTCCTGTATTAGAGGAAGATGATGAGTGTGATTCAGTTTTCTTATATTTGTAACTCAATTATCTAGAAAAATATCAAGGTAAGTAGCAGATAAATGGCTTATTCACAAAACTGGGCAATGGCATGTAAAAATTGAAAAACAATGTTGGAAGATGTGATTTTTTTAACTTTTTTATTGTATAATATAACATATATACAAAGCAAGAAAGAAAAAAGCAATGGTTTTCAAAGCAGTCTTCAACAAGTAGTTACAGGACAGATCCTAAAGTTTGTCATGGACTATCATACCATCCTCTCAGATTTTTCCTTCTAGCTGCTCCAGCACATTGGAAGCTAGAAGGAATAAATATATTTTTTATCATCACAATTGACTTTTTTTTCCTTTTTGTGAAAAATAACATATATACAAAAAAGCAATAGATTTCAATGCACAGCATAACAATTAGTTATAGAACAGATTTCAGAGTTTGGTATGGGTTATAATTCCACAATTTTAGGTTTCTACTTCTAGCTGCTCTAAGAAACTGGAGACTAAAAGAAATATCAATATAATGATTCAGCAAACATACTCACTTGTTAAACACTACCTTCTCTGTATGACTCCACCATTACCTTTGAGCTTTTTCTCACTCTTGAGGGGTATTTGGACTATGCCCACTCTAACTTTTCATGTTGGAAGTGATTTTTCTTATGAATCTATGACAAAAAACTATACCCCCCCCCCAGGAGATGAAGTCAGATGTCGTGCTTATATGTAATAGAGCTATAGATACAAATTTACAAGTGAGTGAATCACCCTACTTTAAGAAAGATTGTAGTAGGAAGAATAATAGCTCCCCAAAGATGTCTGTGTCCTAATTCCTGGAACCTGTGAATACATTATCTTTTCTACTAAAAAAGTGGCTTTGCAGATGTAATTAAGTTATGGCTTTTAAGATCGGAGATTTCCCTGGATTATCCAAGAGAGCCCATTGTAATCACAAGGCCTTCTAAGATGGAGGAGGGGGATAAGGTCAGAGGAGACGGGATGATAGAAGCAGAGGTTAGAGAAACATAGAGATTGGAAGGTGCTAGCTACAATGCTGTCTGGCTTTGAGGATGAAGGAAGAGAACCATGAGCAAGGAACACGTTGTCTTTAGGAGCTAAAAAAAGAAGGAAATGGTATCTCCCCTAGAGCTTTGAGAAGGAACCCAGCATGCAGACATTTTGAGTTTAGGATTAATAACCACCCACACTAAGATAATAAATTCATATTATTTAAAATCCCAAACTTTGTGATACTTGATTACATCAGCAAAAGAAAATTAATACAGAGATAAATCCTTGATGATTTAACTATGGTCATATTTGTTTTAAAAATGACATTCTGTGAGTTTTTGAGTTTACTTGGTAACCACGGAAGACCATAATCAGATTGAGTACAAGTTCTAGGAGTGAGGGCAGAAGCAGTATATTCCCCCGAACATAGTAGAGTAAATAAGGTTTAAAAGAAATATTTTTGTGAAACCTGACTCAAATAATAGATCTTAATGATGTTAAATGAATATATCAAATGCTTCTCTAAATGACCAGTAAGCTAATAAAAATTTACTTCCTCAGATCAATAACCGACTCATTCAAATCAATTATTTTTAAGTATTGTTAACACCAGTTTACTTACTACACGCTATAAATTAATTAATATGATGGTCATGTTTGGCCTGTTGTTTCTCTACTTATTGAAGTCTGAAGGTGATATCTTAAAGTATTTATACTTATTTTTAATTGTCATTAATTTACCCATCTTGGCTGTTTCTCTTCTTCATGGTACTATTCAACAAAATGTTCTAAACAGGTGTGGTTCAATTTTAAGGAACCAAAAGTAAAAGAGGGCCCACAAACAATGAGTCACAGAAAATGAATCTACAAACATCTATATGAGAAAGACATGAAGAAGAAACCCTGACTTCAAAATAATTTTTCAATATTCCAAAAGGAAAAAAAAATACTCTGAGGAAGCAAAAGACACAGACTAAAAGAAAACTAACCAAACATATTAAATCAGCAGTTACAAATAGCCATTTTTCTATAGATACACTTTGATGTTAAATGCACAATTTAACCTCTAAGAAAAAAATCACATTTATAGAGATCTGCCCACTACATAATTGACATAGCCAATGTTTACCCTGGAACTGCCTCTTGACGGTGCCACAGTTTGCCAATGGCGCACAATGGTGGCAGCTGCGCTATTCTGGTAGTCCAGAAAATCTGCTTGGCTAGGCAAGTCTGCATACTCCATGTTAACACTTGGGCCTTTTGTCACTCTAATAAAGTTGCTGATTTATGCACAGACATGCCAGGATCTAGAGCCAAGAAAATGAAATTGCTGGAGTTGAGGGACACAAATACATATTGCCAGCCAGAAACACTCAGCTGTAGTAGAAGCAGGAGGCAGGTTCCATCAACACACCTGCTACAGATGCCTGCTTTGCACAACCTATTTCTTTTCTTCAGTTGAAATATGTAGCACCTAGTTCGTTTTTGTTTATACATGGCAAAGAGTGAGATTGGAGTCAAGATGGTGTTCTTTTTTAAAGAAAAGAAGTGGCTTCTTTCAAATTAAGTTACCTTTCCCCATTTAAAATGCAGGAAGGCGTTATGAATGCATGGTGTACAATCTTTTTCTTGATCAGCCTACTTTCATAAAACTGAGCTGTGTTTTTTGGATAATGAACCCCAAAGTCCTCGTAGCCACTCTTACCCTCAACTGGATCTGTTGCTTCTAATTCTGAACTTTTTGCCTCCTTGCTGCCTTGTGATGCAGCCCAATCTCAGTATTCACAAAATGTTCTGTGTGACAGGGACATCAGGAGTAGGAGAGGTCAGCAGAGTAATAAACCTGGCCTTTCTCTAGAATTTGGAATCAAGAACTATTCATGCATTGTTCCACTTCTTTCTCTCTTTTTCTTCTCTTACAATAAGGTCTTCCACAGAAAGCACATGAAGATTTGTTGAGTAAATCTGTCTAATTCCAGACCTCAATATAAGGAAACCCATTTACTCAGAAAAATTGGACAAAATCGGCACGTTGTCCAATTTTAGCTTTTCCCAGAAAGTGGTCACTACATGCTAGTTTGCCTATTAGTGCACAATCAGGAAGGAGAAAGGAGTGATATTTTGGGGCTCCGACAAACCCAACAGTTGTTGAATGTCTGGAACAAGAAAAAACACATAATAGATACAGAACCGAATGTTTTCTAAAATAAGATTTGAAAATTATAGACTTGACCGTAGTCTAACTTCCTATCACAAGCTTACAATGTGAGGTAGCCATGCCAGGGAGAAAAAGAGAAACACAGGAAAATTACCTCCTACTGTATTGAGGTGAAAGTGGATCAATTTTAAATGCCTTGTGTATTCTCTATTCAGACGTTAGTTAGCAAGGGAACCAGTGTATGTTTTTTAAATGACCCAGTAATTGAAATAAGAAGGTGGTCAGAGAAAATGAACAAGAATGGCTGGGCTTGAGGGAGGAAGCAAGCAAAGCTGAGGTCTCACATGATGACTTGTGTCCAGAACAACGTGGTCGAGAGAGAGTAAACGAGCTGGGTGAGGTTCTTATTATGCCCAACGTTCCAGAAGGTACTTTCCAAAAAGGGAATCCTAAAGAGAAAATAAACAGGAAAAATCTGAGTTGACTCTGAGACCTTCATTTCTAAGGATTTCAGGTTTATCTGGGTGGAATTAAACAGTTGTCAAAACTACCACAGCATACATATTGATCCATACTAAAATTATCCTCATTCTCCTCAAAAGATTTTGTTCTCCACACATCAGAAAACAACCACTTTTAGGATATTGTATCTTTCTTCTATACCATTACTAAATTATTTTAAGAAAGTATGGTAACATCTCCGTAGCTTCTGAAAGCTTAATAGGATTTGAATCAAATAGGTTAATACACCATATATCCAAACATGTAAAATATTAAGTGGAGAATGTGCCACCCAATGAACTAGCTGTTGCACTCTAGTGAAAGGCTCTCAGTTTCAGCTAAAATATAGGAAGGAAAAAAAGGGGGGGCTCTCATGACATTACCAACACCTTCATGCTCTTTGTTTTGAGTCAGTTCTACTCCAGTTATTTTCTTTTCTAACTTTAATAAATTCAGCTATGTTTTCAAACAATAAACACAATATTGGAGATGATGCAAAGATTTTCTGTTAAGGCTGAAAAATTACTTTTCAGATGGAACTAAAGAATAATCAAAATTAAAGCTAGCTCATGACGGTTTACTAATACCACAGTGAGCATGGTGACGGCATCCTAATAATTTTTCAGATTCCCAAAGTAAGTAAAATTTATATTCTGGTTTGATCTCTCTGAACATGGACTGTCTATTTCTAATGGTCTTTTTTTCCTAATGTTCTTTTTCGTTTCAAAGAAAAGACAGTACTCCAGTCAGAAACACTTATGAATGACTTTCATTCATTACAAATTTTATAATTTTATTGTTAATTTAAAAAAAAATGAATGAGTATGCTTGTAGTACAGATCCAATTAATTAGGGAGATATGAAAAATATGTAAAATTTATCTCAGAAAATACTAATTGAACTTGATTTTCATTATGAAAATCAAGAAAACTTCCACTTCTGTCCATTTTAATTCATAATGGGCATCAGATGCTAATTAATTCCCTTCCTTGTATTCTACACATTGTCCCATAAGCTCACCTTTTACTAAAAAAGCCACTTTAGGTATTGTTTGCTTGTATAATCAAAGATCTATATATGAGAACAAAATTAAAAATATATTAAAAGAGAATGAAATATATGTGAAATATAGTTATTAAATTAAATTAAAATATATTAATTTAAGCATTTTTTGGATTGCAAAAAAACTTGCATTATTGTATAACTGAGATAAACACGTCCCCAAAATATGTGTAAATATTTCATGTTAAAGCAAAACTAATACATTAAATTCTACAAATATGAAATATTTAAAAGGATTTATTTTCCATATTTCACTTATGGTAATTATATATACTTAATAAAATGTACTAAGTGTTTTAGTCTGCTAAAGCTGCCAGAATGCGACACAGCAAAGATGGATTGGTTTTTAATAAAAGGAGATTTATTTGTTAAAAACTTATAGTTCTTCAGAGGAAAGGCAACTAACTTTCATGTAGGGTTCTCTGTTACACGGGAAGGCACATGGCAATGTCTGCTGGCCTTCTCTCCTGGTTTCAGGGTTCCAACAGCTTCCCTGAGGTGATTTCTTTTTGCATCTCCAAAGTCTGGCCTGAGCTGCAAGTGCTCAGATGAGGTGTGCTAAGCTGCTTGGGCTGCCCTTCTGACCTCTCTCTTGTAAGCCTCCATCTGATTAAATTAAACCTCACTCATTGCAGAAGGCGCTCCTTAGCCAACTGAAGGTGTAATCAGCCATTGATGAGTTTCACATGCTAATGATTCAAGTCCACAGTAACAGAATTAGGCATCATCACCTGGCCAAGTTGACACCTGAACCTAACTATCACAATAAGTAAATCAATTTAACATCTCTTTTTTTAGAAATAGATTAGAACATTCCTATTTATTAAAAATCGTTTGATATAAAGTTACTAAGTGATAATAGACAAAATTATAAAACTTATTGAAGAAAACATAGAGAATATCTAGGTGGTCTTTGCTGACTTCTATTTTTTTAATTGAGGCAAAAGTGATATAACATGGAATTAACCATTTTACAGAGGATAATTTAGTGGCATTTACTATAATCACAATTTTGTGCAACCATCGCTTCTACCTAATTCCAAAACATTTTCATCACCCTGAAAGGGTCCCTTCTATCCTCCCCCAACCTGTGACAAAGTCTAATTTATTATCTGTTTTTATAGATTTACTTGCTCTGTTCATTTCCTATAAATGGGACCATATAATATGTCTTAGTTTGCCAGGGCTGCTGTGACAAATACCACACAAAGCATCAGCTTAACCAACAAGAACTTATTTTCTTGGAGGGTAGACACCCAACATCAAGTTATTGGCAAGGCTTCCTTTATCTTAGAATCTAGCATTCCAGCAGTCCTCGGTCATATGGAGATCTCTCTCTCTCTCTTTGTGTCTGCACCTCCGATTGCCCCTGAATTCTGGCTTTTACTGACTTCTGGCTTTTAACTTCTGGATCCAATTTCTTTTGCTTATGAGGATGTAAGCCATGTCAATTAAGAACCACCCTGATTCAATTTGGTCACATCTAATTAGGACTTCAAAGATTGCATTTACAAAGGAATCTACACTAATAAGAGTAATAATATCTTCAAATGTCCTATTCACAAATGGAATCATACCCACAGGTGTGGAACCTGAACATAGGAGGCATGATTCAATCCCCAACACAATCTATAACCTTTATGGCCTGGCTTCTTTCTCTTAGAGTAATGTTTCAAAGGTTCACCTAGGTTGTTGCATGTATTAGTACTTCATTCTCTTTTAATTTCTAGATAACATTCCATTGTATGAATATATTACATTTCATTTACCCATTTATCCATTGATGGACGTTAGGATTTCCATATTTTAGCTATTTTAAAGCGTCTGCTACAAATATTTGTATCAAAATATTTGAGTATCTGTTTTCAATTCCTTGGGGTCTATACCAAGGAATAAATTGCTAGTTCATGTTATAATTCTATTTTTAACTTTGAGAGGAGCTACCTCACTATTTACACAGCAATTGTACATTTTACATTCCTACCTCATACATCCCAATGTATGAGAGTTCCAATTCTTCCACATCCTTATCCTCTTCCACCTGTTATTTCCTTTGCATATTATTCTCAATGCTGCTGCCTTTGTGGATGTGAAATGGCATCTCATTGTGTGGTGACAGCTTTTTAAGCAAAACATCAAAAGCATTAACCATTAAAGAAAACAATGCTAAGTTGGGCTCCAATAAACTTAAAAAGTGCTGCTCTGCATAAAATATTGTTAAGAGAATAAAAACACAAGCCACCTACTAAAGGAGATATTTAGGAGAAAATATTTGCAAAAAACATATCTGATAAAGGACTTGTATTCGAACTATGTACAGAATCCTTAAAAATTGGCAATAATTGAAAAAGCTAATTTCAAAAGGAACAAAAGATCTGAAGAGACACCTCACTGAAGAAGGTACACAGATAGTAAATAAACATAAGACAAGATGGTCTATATCATTTGTCTTTAGGGAACTACAAGCTAAAATTAAAATGAAGTGCTACTCTACACTTATTAGAATAAAATTCAAAAGACTTACGATACCAACTGCTAGTGAGAAACTCTCACTCATTTCTGGTAAGAATATAAACTAGTACAGTCAATTTGGAAAAAAGTTTGTCAGTTACTTAACAAACCTACATATAGTCTTATAGTATAATCCAGCAATAGTGCTACTAGGTATTTGCCCAAGTGACTTGAGAACTTATAGCCATACAAAACCTGAAGTAAATGTTTATAGCAGCTTTATTCATGATCTCCAAAAAACTGGAAGCAACTAAGGTGTCTTTCAAAAGGTGAGCAGATGAATAAACTGTGTACATCCAAATAATGTAAACTTATTCAGCCATAAAAAGAAATGACCTTTCAAGCCACAGAAATCCATAGATGAATATAACATACATATTTCTAAGTGATACCAGTCTCAAAGGTAGGCATAATGCATGTTTCCAATTAAAGGACATTCTAGAAAAGTCAAAACTATAGAGTAAAAAGATACATGGTTGGAAGGGTTTCAGGGAGAGGGCTTTAGAGTTGAGTAGGTGAAGCCCAGTGAATTTCTGTGTTGTGAACCAAATCTGCATGATACTATGAGGGTGGATAAATAACATTATGCATTTGTAAACATCCATGTAATTTTAAAGCCCAGAGAGTAAACTTTAATATTTGCAAAATTTTATAAAACATTTGAGAGGTTAGATGAATCACAGGTAGAATTAAAAATATGACAAAATAATCTAACTGTATTACAAATATATGAAGCAATCTCACTGAGCATGAACAGTGTAAGGAGAAAAGGGGGATGATCTAAAGTTACTCTGAAAATAAGTGGAGTTAGTGAGGCTAAAGAGAAAAAGGAGTTGCATGTAAGTGAGCATTGCGCTCTAGTGACAAAAGTCATTTTCCAATGGGGATACATATTAATAATTCTGATTTTGCTATGTATTTATACTGGAATAAAAAGTAAAGGATGGCAGATGATGGGAGTTAGATATTTCACTTGGAGAATGAATTTACTAATAAGCAAGGGTTGAAGAAGGAATCATCTGTATGGCAATGAATTTCGTGGCAGACATCAATATGACCTCAGGTTTAGCTTAACGTAGATACAGATGGTGACAGAAATATTTACAAATGTGTGTATATACATGGGTTAACACACACACACACACACATATCCTTGCTCTGTCAGCTGAGAAGACCTGAAAACAATGACACCTAGTAGCAACAAGCAAGCTAGCACCCAGATCTTGGATTCTACTATCTTTCCCTATAAAAGAAAAGGGCTCCTTGGAGAAACTAATGATTCAAGAACTAGGGCACAGGTGTACAAGATGAGCCTGGAACAAACTGCAGTGATAGAAAGAAAGCAAGTGCTCAAAAACTAGCAGCACAATGATGTGGGTAGATCAAAAGTGCACAGAATCCACTTGTTAGACTCCCAATGGCCAAAGTTGAAAAAAATGGACCTAATTGATGAAGTCTATTTAATTAATGATATTATACCCCAAAATATAAAACAAATATCCATGGGTCCACGTAAATAAGTGATTAAATAAATAAATGTGAAAGAAGAAACAAATATCCCATGCAAAAGAATTCCAAATAATTTATGTACATGTCTCTAAAGAAAGGAGAGCATAACTCCCCACTCATTAAGTGTGGCTGCATGTAATTATTTTCCTCCAAAAAGTACAGTATGGAAAGGGGGATAAAAAGAGTGTCCTTACAATGGACACTCCTGAAAAACAGGCGACAAGGTCAACATCAACATTGATATGCCATGTTAAGAGCATGTCCCCTTGACATGATGTGCTGAAATGAAGCTTGACCTCTGGGATCTTTCTCTCAAAAACCCATAAAGCCAGTCTAATCATGAGAAAAAAATATCAGATAACTTCCAATAGAAGTGCATCCAACCAACACCTTAGCAGTACTTGTCAGAACTGTCAAAGTCATCAAAACTGAGGAAAGTCTGAGAAACTGACACAGCCCAAGAGGAACCCAAAGAGACATGATAACTAAATATAAATGGTATCCAGCAAGGGATCCTGAAACAGAAAAAGGACATTTGAGCAGAAACTATGGAAAGTTGAATAAATATAGATATTAGTTAGTAATAATGTATCAATATTGGTTCATTAATTTTAACAAAAGTTTCATACTAAGTAAGGCATAAATAATAAGGAAAACTGGGTGTGGGATATGCAGAAACTCTATACTATTTCTCAATTTTTCTGTATATCTAAAACTGTCCTAAAATACAAATATATTACAAAGATAATATTTTAAAAGAATAAATATGAAAACTTAAAGCCTAACCAAAAAATGAAATTCAATACTTATTTTGAAAACTGAAAAAAGAAAAGAGAGAGAGAAAAAAAAAGAAAATTCTCTTGTCTCAATCTGATGATAAAACACATAATGGGTTAATGTTCTCTGACATAGATATGTACGTAAAAAAAGTTTCTATCATTACCCAAAATTTAACAGTGCTTAAATTAAGGCTATCTGATTTCCATACTTATATTTTTATTAAAATATCATATTGCTTTGATCAACGAAAGAGAATTTTATAGGAAATGTCTAATATTACATGAAAAAATATAAATTACTTTAAATTAACTTATGCCATATTACAATAATATCAATTATAGATAAAAGGCTCTTTAAGTAAACTGATTTAAATTGATAAATCATAAGTGACATTCTACACTGTGATATGTAATTGAATACATCAGTATCTCCCACTGAGGTATTATGGCAGTTTTACTTCTAATTTGATACAGATTTTTTTTAATAAAGGAGTGAAACTTTACCTTAAGATTCTAGCTATATCGTTTTCCTCCCAAACATGAAGCCTACAAAAAGAAAATTCACTTTAAAACACATACTATAAACCAGACACTACCTTTTATTTGGGGAAAAACCTACACACATTTTAATGATTGCTTTTGAGTAACATTTTTTTTTCTATATCATTCTAACATGTAAATCTTTATATGTATGAAATGGTTTCAAATGGGTTTATTTAAAAATCCAAAGGTATGGAGTAACTGTGATTTTGAAGGTATAGCGTTTCTTGTGCTCTCTCTATTCCCTTATGTGAATTCTGGTTTTATAAAGCTGATTCTCATAAGAATACAGTGTATTGTAAGCATAGTTTTCAAAAGAAATAATGTTAATCCCAAGAACAAAACCCAGTGATTTCTTTTTATAATTGATTCTTCTATCAAAGTCTATTGTTTATTAACCTGTCCTGCATCAAACTATCAACAAAATTGAAGAAGAATAATTCTTCTCTATGGGGATACCTAGTGGCAGAAAATTATTCAACAGAGTGATTTTATAAAATAATGTGGCTAACAAACTTGTGTTCACCTCAGATTTGCATAAATTAAATTTCAGGGAAGTGAAAATGGAGATGTAGAACTAACTTCTCATTCAGTAAACACATGGAAAAAATTCATTTTTGTTTAGAGATGGCAATAGATGCTTTTTGTTTTCCAGTTAGTCTATACAAACAGAATTATGCAACACACACACACACACACACACACACACACACACCACAACCTCTCTTTTAATGATAGGTTATGTCAGACCAAATAGGGTAAATTGTTCTGTGAAGAACTGAAATTACAGTAACATACATTTATTTTCTATTTTCTTCTAAGAAATAAAAGTAAAGACTATTTTTTTCTAAGAAATAAAAGTAAAAGGCTACTGATATCTCAACTTACTAAGGTTTAAAGTAGTAAACTATGAATATGTTAGAATGTTTGATGCTTTAAATATCTTGAGAAATAAATCAATTTTTCTGAAAACGCTGTAGTAGGTTAAATTAAATAATTTGAATGCACCTACAGGATTAATGTGGTTCGTATTTTGATAACAAAAAGCCCAGAAAGAGCAATTGAGTATTGAAATAAGTTTCCAGTATAATTAATTACCTATTCATTTTATGTACTTAATGTGTAATATTCAACAGAGAAACATCTTTCTGGACTATATCCTAAGAGCATGAGTGTGAATGGTCTATGCTTGTCTCTATAGTCTAACTTTTTTCCATATTTTGCAAATAGACATTTTGGAGATAGTTTGCACACAGCCTCACCTGGGTTTTGTTTTTTTTTTTATCAGCCCTTTGAGTACTCTCTGTCTATGCTATTCAAAGCACCAGGATAGAATGCTTACTGAGATGGATGAGTCTAACACTGATGCCATCTGAGACATGACAGTGAAAATACGCATCTTCAATAAAGAAAATAGAATTGCATTAAAATTAAACTTTGTCAATACCTAGCAATCCTCCCAGACTTAAATTGCACTCACTCCTGTCATGTTCTACCTTTTTACATATCTCCATTATTTATTTTGCTCTCCTCTTTCATATACAAGGTAGAAAAATTCTGCCTTAACATCCTGTCTCCAATATCCTTCCAGAGATGGATTTCTAAGTCAAGTAAAGAGTGCTCACAAGAATCAAAAACTATTCAACATCAAGTTGTTGTTTTCACCTCTGTCTGGTCCTCACTTTCCCATCTGATAGAAATTGACACAACATTGATGTTTCAGAGATTGGAGGCCCTTTATTCTAAGACCCTTAAGGATATTGGAAGATAATTCTTGCCATGCAAAATATATGATCAAGAATGTTATTCCTTGAGTATTTGGAAAACCTTGAATGTCTTTTATGCTAAAGACATTGCTATGTTTTCATATGGAAATTTGCAAGCTCATGTGAAAAAATACCAAACCATAGTCATTGGAGAAAAGCTGGGTATTAGAGAAGACAGCATTCAAGGTAATCTCTACTCTAAAAGAAAAGATAAATATAATATTATGCATTTTAAATGTCTGTTTTTTTAATTTCACCAATGTTGTAAGGTGAAATTGGCACTCAAAAATACTCATTAAAGGGGTTGCTGACATCGTCCACATAATCGATAATCTGTCTCTCCTGTGTTTAGAAATTAGGAAGAAAAAGTGAAGAAACAGTTCTCCCTACATATTCCCATTTTCAAAGTTTTACTTGAAGTTATAGACTTCACTTTTAAAATATAAATACCTTGGAGATGGCATACCATTACTCATCAGCAATGTGTGTGATCAGATTAATGGACGATGCATTTGTTTTATATGAGTTTCAGCCAGCAACACTGATTGAAGGGCACTACTAATTTCTGAAAGACAAAAGCAGAACAAGAGGGGAAACTGTGAACTGAAAGGGAAACTGTAATAGGACACCAAAGCCAGCTGTAGGAACCTGGTATAAGGATAGTATGGCTAAGATATTCAGGAAACAAAGATGGCAGAAAGTGAAGGAGAACATAGATGAAGAATACCTTAAGGATGTAAAGGCCTTATATACAGAAAACTGCACAACATTGCTAAAAGATATCAGATAATACCTAAATAAATGGAAGGACATTCCACATTCATGTATTAGAAGACTAAACATTGTTAAGAAGTCAATCCTACCCAAAGTGATTTATAGATTCAACAGAATCCCAATCAAAATTTCAACAACTTTCTTTGCAGAAATGGAAAAATCAATCATCAATTTTATATGGAAGAGTAAGGGGTCCCTAATAGACAAAAGCCATCTTGAAAAAGAAAAATGAAGTTGGTAGACTCATACCTTCTGATCTTAAAAATTATTACAAAGCCACAGTTATCAAAACAGCATGGAACTAGCACAACGATAGACCAATGAAACCAAATTGAGAACTTAGAACTCAACCCTCATATTTATGGCCAACTGATTTTTTTATAAAGGAGCAAAGACCACTCAAATGGGAAAGAATAGTCTCTTCAAAAGATGATGTTGGGAAAACTGGATCTCCATTTTCAAAAAAAAAAAAAAAGAGGACTTCTTCCTTATACAAAAATTAACTCAAAATGGATCAAAGACCTAAATACAAGAGTCAGAACTATCAAACTCCTAGAAGAAAATGTTAGGAAGCATATTTAGGTCCTAGTGTTAGACAATACATTCGTCGACTTTGCACTCAAAGCAAAGCAACAAAAGAAAAAATAGATAAATGGGACTTCATCAAAATAAAAACTTTTGCACCTGAAAGGACTTTATTATTAAAGTAAAATGACAACCTACTCTATGGGATAATTATTTGGAAATCATATAGTCAATAAAGATTTAATAGCCAGACTATGTAAAGAAATCCTTCAACTTAACAAAGACAAACAATCCAATTTAAAAAATGGTTAAAAGATTTGAATAGAAATCTCTCCATAAAGATATACAAATGACCAGAAAGCACTTGAAAAGATGCCAAACATCATTAGCCATCAGGGAAATTCAAATCAAAACCACAAGCATATAGCATTTCACACCCATTCGAATGACTGTTACTATAAAAACAGAAAGCTACAAGTGTTAGAGAAGACGTGGAGAAATAGGAACACTCATTCATTATGATGGCAATGTAAAATGTCACAGCTGCTGTGAGGAAGGCTTGTTGGTTGCTCAGAAAGCTAAGTTTAGAATAACCATATGAACTGGCAATCTTTCTACCAGGAATATAACCCAAGAATTCAAAGAAGAGACTCAAACAGATCTATTTTCACAACGATGTTCATAGCGTAATTATTCACAATTGCCAAAAAATGGAAGCAACCCAACTGTCCATCAACTAAAAAAATGGATAAACAAAATGTAGTATATGCAACGCAATGGAATATTATTCATCTGTAAAAAGGAATGGCATGCTGATATATGCAACAATATGGATGAACATTGAAGACCTCATGTTAAGTGAAACAAGCCAGACACAAAATGATCTAACTATCATATAACAGATCTAGCTGTCTGCTCTTGTGCCAGATATATGACCTCTTACAACGTCAGGTTAAAAAAAAAAATCTTACAGAAAATGGATACATGACACTATTGGAATAAGCAAACTCCTGTAGTCATAATGTTGAATACAGGTTACCAGGGGATGGGATGGGGATAGGAATGGGAAATTTTCCTTTAAGGAAAAGGCTTAAAATGTAAAAGATTCCTATAATTAATAGCACTGAGATACATACATATGTGGTTAAATGGGGAAATGTTAGGTTGTATATTTGGTAAAAATTTTTTAAAAATCCATGGAACTGTACTACACAAACAGTGAACCCTAAATTAAACCATGGAATATAATTAATAGTACAATCATAAAAACATGCTTTTACCAGTTGTAACAAATGTTGCACATCAATGCGAGGTGTTAATAATAGGGAAGTATATGGAAAAACTGTATTTTATGCATGATTGCTCTATAAACCCACTATATCTCCAACAAAGAAAAATAATATAAAAAAACTATATTGTCACTTTTGCACATACAACTGAGTCACTTAAAGCCATTCTCCAGTTTAAAGAAGTAACCATATCAGTAAAAATGAAAGTGAAAATAAAAGCATAACTTAAATAGAGCCCTGGCACCATATTTATGCATATATTTCTTTATAAGTACCTGTATATGATACCATGCTATTATGTCATGTATGTTCTAAGATATACACAAAAGTAAAAATGTCAAAGGATGAGATAAAAACTTATAAGTATATATCTTAATATTTCCCATCTGTTCCCTGGTGTATCTTTTTTCTCATCCCCTGGTGAATAATTGGGTAGCTACTGGCTTAGGGCATGGGTTATAGAGTTGTACAGCTAAGAGTTAAAATCCTAGCTCTGATTATTTCTGGCTGTCTGTTCTTGGGCCAGATATATGACCTCGTACAACTTCAGGTTAAAAATAAAAATCTTATAGAAAATGGATACAATAATAATAATACCTATGTCATAGAATAATTGAAATTCTATGTTACAGAATAAATGGGATATGTCACACAAAGTTCCAAGCACACGCCTAGCTCAGAGTTAAGTACTGAGACGTGTCTCCGACTACCTTTTATTTCAGCTAGGTCAGTATGATGGCTGAGTGCTTCTAGAACACCTCTGCCATATTAGTAATGGCTGAAAACGTGCATGAAAGAGGGTAGTCATGGGACAGAGTTGTTCTTCACCTTCCCCAAGTGAAACACACGCACATGCCCCATTACCTCCACCCCCACTACCCTCCCCCTTGCCCCAGCCCCTGAGATTCTAGCATATAAGAGCAAAAAAATACAAGCCCAGTCAGATTTCCTGCTCTATTTTTCTGACTCCTAATTACTAGAGATGAAACACATGTGATTTTTTGCATTCTTTTACTGCTTGACACTGTTTAATTCCTTTTTTGTTAATTTATTGTTTGCTGCTGGTTGCTGTAGTTCCCTTAGGACACGCTTCAAAATGAAATAATTTTCATCACTCTTAAAATATTTTAATGAATTCTAATCCTGAAAGTGCTTGATGATGAGTAGCATCACTGTCGTATACAATGAAAATGAGAATTTCTTAAAGAGCGTAACACTGTGACAAAGAACAGCAGAAGTAACACTCTGGGTCACATATTTTATAGGAGATTGTAATAAGGTAATAGGACCAGGAGTAAATCAATGCCCATTACTCAGAAAACTCTTCCTTATCCCCTGCCTTTACATATAGACACACAAAAGCCTACCATTTCTTAGAAGTGTCTTTTATTTTTCATTGGGGATGGTGTTGCATTTTCTCATCTCCTTCCGTATTCTGTTGTTCATTATTACCAAATATAATGCTTTCTAAATTTATATTATGAACACAAATTTGTATTCCATTTACTCTAACATAAATCCCCATAAAAATAAAGGTTTCATAGAGGACTTATACTATTTTCTTACTGCTATTCCAAATAAAATATAAAAGATCCTAATAATTATCACAGTCTTTGCCCAAACATGGCCAAAATATGGAAAGCCCTGCCCCTCCCCAAGCAGGAAGAAGTACACACAATCAGGAGAGAGCCAAGGATATTTGGGAAGCCATATAAGAGGACCCCTATTCCCCATTTCTAGTTTTCCTGAGGAGGGACTTTCTTACTTAGTCACACCTCTAATCTCTTTCCATACCATTACTCATCCCACTGACAAATTTGGGAAAAACAACTGGTCATCTTGGGCTCAGTTCCATACTATTGTCTTCCAGCTGATTTCTGCTAGAGGTAGCACTAGCCCCACCCCATCTTGCCTAATTCTGAGGTTCAGTGCAAAGAAGCTCATCTATTGTTCACATAAAACCATACTTGGCCACTTCAACTTCATCCATATTAAAGATGGTATTTTGATTTCTCTTTTCTCTTATTTCCTAAATCGTCCAGAACTTAGGCAAGAAATGTCTTTGATTAGCAGCCCTCTTGGAGAAACTATGAAAAGGTGGTCAGGCTTCAGTAAAAGAGATGCTGCTCTGGAGGCCACAGAGGGATGAGCAAACCACCAGGTTGCATACTCAAGAAAAGGGAGGTCCATGTGATGATCTCTGTCAGCACGATCAGAGCAGCCATCAGAACCCTATGACCCACGGTGCACTAGAAGGACTTATGACTAGAAGGAGTCATAAGGCAAACTCATGACCAAGCCCAAGAAATGAGCCAGAGAACAAAGAAAGAAACAAAGATAATTGAATTACAATGTGCAGTGGGAATTTATTCATGGGAGACTTAGGGCACGTTACTGTCATGTGAGAAAAAGGGTATTATACTGAAATGAATATCAGAAAGGCTGACAACACCACTAGCACGATAACCATTCTGGGATGAGCATCTCTATACCAACCAACACGAATATTTAGGAAACAGTTGTTATATGCCACGAAGTAAGTTAAGAACTTTAATGTGGAAATACATTTGATGCACCACTAGCACGATAACCATTCTGGGATGAGCATCTCTATACCAACCAACACGAATATTTAGGAAACAGTTGTTATATGCCACGAAGTAAGTTAAGAACTTTAATGTGGAAATACATTTGATGCTCCGTAATCACTTTGAAAATAGATCTTTAGTGCTTAGCCATTACTGACCAAGGGTTTCTTTAATTATCTGCAAACCAGAACAGAACTAACTGAGAATCTAAAACACTGTTAAGCATACAGGTAGGAGGGAAGTGGCCACAATTTTAAAGGTTAAAGAATTACAAGAGCAATTCATTATAGTTATTGGTCTTTGCAAATCACAAAGATAGAGGCCCTTTTGAATTACAGAACTATAAATCCTAAAGTGGAAAGAGACTCCGTTGATCTTCTGATTTACTCTCTGATCTTTAGACATTATCTCCATCTTGCAGAGAAAGAATCTCAGGCCCAGAGAGGTTAAGTGACTCATTGAAGATCAGACAGTTACAGTGTTAGAGAACTGTAAAATCACTGCTTATTAAGTCCTGGAAACCTATTGATAACCTTTTGAGTAACAGCTCTTTGACAAGCCAAATTTATCTTTCCTAGAATGCCCACTCTTCATGGGCTTCCCTTCTGCCTCACTGGAGTTCAGACCCTTGGAGCTTGCTGTTTAAAATAACTACTTTCTTCTTTATAATTTACACCCATCCTTTTCAGTGCGATGACTGCTGGACTCCATTTGTAGTCCACGTTGCCCTGTGACTCCTGCAGCTTTCCTCTACAAGCCTCTCTGTGTGCTGAAATCTCCATCCACACAATTTCACTGCTCACAAAGACAAGCAGGAAGGAGCACAAAAGAAGCCAATTTATCCATTTTCCTCTATCTGCAATACATGTGGAGTCAAAATTGGTGGTTTGCCTCAGCTCTCCCTGCTAGGATAATTTGGGGTGATATTGCAACTAAACGTTATGTTTAAACCATGCCAGTCACACTGTGCATTTTAAAGACCACATTACAGAGTGCATCACCTCCCTAACATATCTAAGGGTATGAGTAAACTTCAAAGCAGGATAGCTTTCATGAATAGGAAATTATCTCACCCCTAATTTCATATTGCTATTCAAAGGCAGAGAGAGAGAGAGAAGCCCCATTTATCTTACCTTATTTCTAGTTTGATATGATTTTCACTGTTGGTGAAGTTGTTCAAACGTTTTGATTTGTTTTAGAAATTGTTTGTTTTGTCTTGTCTCTCCTGTGTTGTATTGACATACAAACATTCTGCCTCATTTCCTAAAATATATAACCTTGGGACTATGTTTCTTCTTTGCCTTTACAATTAAATATGCTCTCCAGGCCGAGAAAACTTGTCCCCAGAAATGCCTGCATTTTCTTTTTTTCATTTACTTTATTATTCTATTTGACTCCTTTTTTGAAGAATCTGTCCTCTGTTATTCATTGTGCTAAGTCCAAATCTATTAACCTAATAATAGAAGTTATTCCATGTCTAGCCAAATGACCAGCCACCTTTTTATTTTCCCCTGTTCCCAATGAATTTGCCTTTGGGTGTGCCATATCATTATTTGATCACTCCTGATCTAGAATATTCCCCACCATGGCAGGCATTGCCACTCACTTTTAATATCCAGAACCCCTCTCTTTCTGACACCCAAGTTATTTGAACTTCCCTGCTCCTTAAAGTTCAGTGAGGTCACGTGACTAGTTTTGTATAATGCTGTGGACCAAATTTTAGATGGAAGCATTTAAGAGCAGATGGCAAAAAGTGTTCTTCTTCCAAGATGGATTGTGGAATCACATGATTAATCTGAAACTGTGAGTGCCCAACGAGCACATTAGGCACATAGCATAAGCAAGGAATGTGGCTCTTTTTATTCTAAGCAGGTGAAATTTGACTATATTTTATCTCAGCTTAGCTACGTTCTTTGAATTATACATCTACTAATACATTTTCCACTCAATTATTTAAAATGTGTTATAAAATTCAATACCTGGAAGTGTTTTCTTACTACTTACTAATCCCTCTTCTTTCCTTTCAATAGTATACATTGAACTTGTTCTTCATAAATTGACATTTATTCAATTAATCTTCACTGAATGTTTGTTGTATGACCTCTCAATCTTGTATTGTGCTGTCTACCCACAAAGTGATATTAACAGAAAGTTGTTTGATCTATATTTAAACTATGCTAATGGCTATGGGAAATAATTAACTATGTTCCAAGTAAATTTAAGTTACATGTTTGTTCCCAATTTATATCTATCTTTGTAAATATATTTTATATTATATTTTAGAGAACTTTCTTGGGTTAATTTCTCAACTACTTCATTTCTCCTATCTTTCCAGTTCTATGAAAAAAAGCAATAAAAAAGAAATGTGATATTTTTCCTTCCAAATACTGAATATATGAAGACACCACCAACTTTTACAAATAATGGTGACCTATAATTTATTTTATTCTACTCAAAAGTTTTGTTATATATTCTTTTTAAAATCCAAATATCAATGAACTATTCTGTCTTTAAAAGTTTAGTTTCAAGTCAAAACAATGGAAGAGGCAAATTATGGAGAATAATAAAAATTTTTCCAACTGAGTTTAATCACTCTGATCTTATGATAACCTCTAGAGTAAGTGAATATTAACATGGAAGTCAAGGAATGTTTGGCTAACTCTGAAACTCTTCTTTAAATATACATATTTGTTCAAGATTATTAAAATCAATAGGAATTAGAGGATCAACTATATAAATATTTTCTAATTATGTCCAGCTCTGATTTCTGCCATTTTGAAATCAATTATAATAACAAAAATATGTAGAGCTGGGATACTTCATTCCGAAGAATTTCATGAAAAACCTGGATGGAAAGTTGTTTGAATTTCTAAATATAAATCTATTACTAAATTTGTTAGCAATTATACTCAATACACTTGTTCTGGAAATAAAATGCTGCTAAAATAAATTCAACTTAATAATTTTGTTAATATTTTTTAGTACCAATGATATGGTTGGATATAAAATACATTTGGTTCTTCTCTGGAGTGATTTCATTTATCAGTCAGTTTTAAAAAATAACAAATATATTTACTTTTATGCTTCCAGTTGTTCCATATGAGATATGCCAATCTATCCAGGTAGGTAAACTGTACAGAGCAGATGCCAATATAAACAGCTATGATTTTGTATTAAAGGATGAGCTATGCTGGAAACTATAAAAAGCTAAATAAAATTTCTTTAAATATTTCTTTTTGACAAGCTAAATGTAAATCTGTACTTAATTAGGACCTTGAATAAAGAACTAGAGTACAGTGACACTAGCTCTATGAAACTGCCAGCAATTTTCTAATTAACCCTATTTTTGAAATGATGCATTATACTTGTGCTTCAAAAAATAATATACAATGACTTTGGATAAACTTAAGTTGACCTAAAAATATCCATTTCGTTTTATTTTAAACAACCATTTCATTTTACCAAATAAGACAGGAAGACATTTTTTTCTTGCAAAGAACATAAGTCTAGAATTAGAAAGATAACTTTCTATACTTTTCAAAGAGCACATTGTCTAAATATGTCAATAATACACATATACACAGCTGTTGGAGGGCAGACACCCACACTCATTCATACAACACGTATACACACTCACAGCCTGTCACAACCAGCTATAGTTATATTCACATCCGTGCATATATATTGAAGGTCACACAGAGGGCAGCAGAGGAAAGTCTACTAGAACTAGAAGCTTAGAACTCATATCCTGACTACCAAAATCTAAAGGTGAAGCCTCAAAAATCTCTTTCTTCATTGTTATGTGAACTGGAACCTCAAAAAAAGAATCTCTTCATTATTATGCAAACTATGGAACTGAATTGGAAAATAATTTTAATTCCATTCAAACCTGAAATTCTTTGATGATATAAATATTTCCACTTTTACCTCTTTTATTTTTTCTTTTTGGTCTGGATACCTCCTCTGAAAAACAAAATGAAATATATCAATAGCATACTTCTTAAAATTAATAATTATCTTCCACTTGCAAATAAAATGCAGTAGTTTCTAGTAGATGTCTTCTCCTGTCAAGAAAAATCAGATAAAATAGAAAAAGAGGATAAATAGCATTTTAAAAAATCTGCATTTGCAGAGTTTCTAAAGACAAGAGCATTAAGTGCTAAAGATTTTAGAGTTAGATAATCAGAGAGTGATACATTTGACAATCTGGAGCCATATTTTTTTCCTGTAGGTATTCACTGAGCATCTGGGCTTTGCTGAGGTAGAAGTCTACTATTGGGAGATCCAGAAACTACCAGAACTTTTGCTGATCTTATAAAACAGGGATTGGAAATTTTTTCCTATAAAGGGCCAGATAGTAAATATTTTTGGCTTTACAACTATAAAATCTCAATAGCAACCTCTCCCATTGCAGTAAAAGTAACCCTACACAATACGTAAATGAATCCACGTGAGTGTGTTTCAACCAAACTGTATGGCAATCAATATGTAATTTTATATAATCTCAAGTTTCAAGCAATATTAGTCTTCTTTTGTTTTTCTTCTCCAATTATTTTAAAATATAAAAGCAATTCTTGGCCCATAGGCTGTAGAAAAACAGGCAATAGGCAGATTTGGTCCTAAGGTTGTATTTTGCTGAATCCTGGGCTGAAAAGAAAACTTTGTAGTCTTGAAGAGCTTTAAACTTACAGTTAATTTTTCTTTATTTTAGCCAAATCCTGAGGTGGTATGTAGTGGGAGGTACAATTTAAGACAAAACAATCTGCAAAGCAAAGAAGAGTTTTCTAAAGTCTGGAGATGAAGGGAATGGTTGTGGTGAATTTATCAAATTCTAAGCTGAAATTCTTGGAATTTCTACCCTAAGGGACCAGGATTGAGAAGTAGACTGACTAGAAAGCTTGGGTCTGCTAAACCCAGTCCCAAATTAAATTAAGTTGATTGGTTCGTACTCTGCCTAGAAAAAGAATGGAATTAGCATAAACTGGAGGCTCTCTATTTTTTAATACAACATAGGTAGAAAAAAATTACTAGGAATACTGTGCTGGTTTTAAACTGTTGTGTGCCCCAACAAAGCCATATTCTTTAATCCTCATTCAGTATTGCTGGGTGGGAATCTTTTGATTAAATTGTTTCCATGGAGATGTTCCTACACCCATTCAAGGTAGGGTCGCTTACTGGAGTCCTTTAAGAATGAACCATTTAGGAAAAATTTTTAGAGCCCACACAGTCAGAGACCTTTGGAGATGCAGAAAGAAAATGAATTCCCCAACCCATGCTGGGGGAAGCCATTTGAAGAGTTCGGTAGAGAAAGCTAGCAGAGATCGCTGCCATGTGCCTTCCCAGCTGAGAAAGAAACCGTGAACATCATGGACCCTTTCTTTGGAGTTAGGGCATCTTTTTCTGGATGCCTTAATATAGACATTTCCTTTGCCTTAGAACTGTAGACTTGCAACTTAATAAATTCCTTTTTAAAAAGCCGTTCCACTTTTGGTATATTGCATTCCAGCAGCTTTAGCAAACTAATACAAATACAAAAAATGATGAAATTAAGCAGAAAATCATAAGGATTATCAGATGGCAGATACAGAACCACCCACAGATCCAAATAATAGACTTAGCTGACAAGGATTTTGAAATAATTGTGATTAAAATATATTCAGGAAAGGAGACTGAAAATATGGAGAATCACATGAGAAAATATTAAATGTAATTTTCCTGATCAGATTTTGCTATCAAGTTTATGCACATCTCATCAAATGACTACACACACACAAACACACATACGCAAACACACACACATACGTATATACAGATATCAAATCTCTAAGGGTATTATAACTTTGATTTGATTACTTTTTTAAATATTTGAGAGAATTTACTGATAAAGCAATCTCCTTTCTGGGAAAGAGTTAATAAAAGATTGTATCTAAAAAAAAATAGATGTTGGACTATTCAGATTTTATTTTCCTTATTGAGCCAACCTCCTCAGGTATTACTAAAATTATTGGTGTAAATTGTTAATATTATTTTTTTATTTTCATGTCTATAGAATCTGGAGTAATTTTCCTTTTCATTTTGGATGTTGGTAACTTGTAAATTCTCCATTTTTTATCTGCTCACTCTCACTTGCATTTTGTAAGATTATTAATCCTCTCAAAGAACTGACTCTTGCTTGTGTTCATGTATTCTTCTTTGAGATTTTTCTCCCTTATCTTGATTATTTTCTTTTATTTACTTTCTTGAGTTTGATCTGCTATATATTTCTCTAGCATCTTGAGTAGGAAGCTTAGATTATTGATTTCCAGTCTTTGTTCTTTTCTAATATACGTATTAGAGGCTATAAATTCCCCTCTAGAGATTGTTGTACTATTTCCTACAAGTGTTGATAGATTGTGTCTTCATTATCTTTCAGTTTAAAATATTTTCTAATTTTATATATTTTATACATTCCTTCTTTGGCCCATGGATTGTGTAGGAGTTTATTACTTCAGTTTTAGTAGTTGAAACTTTCTAATTATTTTTATTATTTATTTCTGACAATTTCTCCATGGTAAGAAGACATCCTAAATATAATTTCATCCTTTGAAGTTTACTTAGATTTACTTTATGATCCAAGATGTATGAAAAATAAATATCCCATACACTTAAAAAATGAGCGTGTCTGTGTCTGATTGGTCCTGTACATAATTATTAGATACAAATTTTAGCTAGATATTTTATTTATTTTAATATTTTTCTGTGATTACTTCATTTTTGTTGGCTTGTTCAAGTTTGATGTGATATGTGAGATAATGTCCCCAACTGTAAGTATAGATTTGACTATTTTCATTTAATATGCACTAAATATTTTATATATATATTAAAACAGCAAAGGAATACATGTTTATTATTAGGATATCTAAATGGTGTATTAACCCCTTCAGTATAATGTATGATTCATGTTTATCTTTAGCAGTTCTTTTTCCCCTTAATACCTACTTTTCTGATATTAATGCACCTATCCCAACTTTTTTTTCCCACAGTATATTTTAAAAGTCTTTTTATTTTCAAGCGTTCTCCATTGTAAAGCATTTTCTGAGAAGCAGTCCATATTTTGTATTTTTTATCCAGTCTCATAATCTTATTATTTTAGTGTTAATTATTTTATAATATAATGATAGATACATACTGATTTTTATCTGTCATATTTCTATTTTATGTTTCTTTTTCTCTCCAACTTGCTTTCTATTGGATTCGTCAAATATAGGCTATTTTCCATTTTTTTCCTCTATTAACTTACTAGCTTTAGTTTAATTTAATATTCATTCAGAGTGTAACTCTTTTAATATATTACAGATTAAAACTTACATCTCTGACTTATTATCATATAAAATTGATAAATTTTACACTGTCCATGAAAATACTAAAAACTTAGAATACTTTTACTCCAATTAGTTCTTACATATTTTTCATTAACATTTTTATCTTACACATATTTTAAAATACATAAAACATTACATTTAATGCTTTGTAAGACAACCATCATTTTCATTTACTTTCTTATTTATTTTTCTATTGACTTTCATTCTTTCCTCTATTCCTGGGGTCATTTTCCTTCTATCTGAAGAAATTGCCTTTGTCTATCTACAAAGGAAGGTCTGCTGCTGATGCATTCTCTCAGGGTTTTTGGGGGACCAGGGGGTGGAGATCTATATATATTTTTATTTCAAATTCGTTTTATAAGGAAACTTTTTTCTGTGAATAGGCTTTTAAATGGGAAACTATTTTCTTTCAGTTTATTTCACTGTTTTCTGGTTTTCATAGTTTTCAGCTATCAATCTTTTGAGTGGTTTGTAGAAGGTAATTTTCAAGTGACTTATGAGTATGTCTGCATTTTGCTTTGTTTTCAGTAGTTTTACTGTGCTGTGTTTATCTGTAGTGCTTTTCACTTACTTATTCTTTGTTTTTTAATAGTTTTTTGAATATGTGTGTTAATGTCTTTATTTTAGTTTTGAACATTATTTCTTCAAATAATGTTGATGCACAATTACATCTCTCCTCTTCTTTCTTGAACTACCATTATATTTACATTAGGCTGTTTTACACTGACCCACGTATCTCTTGTGGTCTTTTACATATTTCAGGTCTCTTTCCTTGTTTTACTTCATTTTATAAGTTATCCATTTGCCTACCAGGATGCTCATCTGTCTTTTGCTATATCTAACATGCTATCAAACTTGTATGAGTTCTTAATTTATAAATTATACTTTTCAGTGTTGTAGTTTTTATCTTATTGTTTTTTATAGATTCGAAGTTTCAGGTATAATTTTCTATCTTAGAATCTGTTTTCTACACCTTTCCCAAATCAATTCTTGGTAAGATAACTCCACTATTTATTTCTATTGTTTGTTTTTCACCTTCACATTTTTATCATGTTATATTCTTTTAGTGGTTTAGTTATTTTTATTGTATGCTGGGCATTGTGCATAAACAATGAAATGCTTTAGGTGATGGTATTTGTTAAGTTTTCAATATTTCTATCTTTAAAATAGCTTTGTTTAGTGGAGGTACCAAAGAGAAACTTTAGCAGTTATTATAAAATTTCAATCTCATTAAAGATTCTTATTCATTTCCACTTGATATCTCATAAATGAATTATCAAGTTAAATCTCAGTGTTTATAGCCAGAACAGCTTTTCCAGAAGCTACAGGAGATGTGTGGTAGGGACCTGTAGGTAAAGGAAAGGGTAAGAGGACTTTATTTCAGCCAGACAGCATGCTGAACTCCACTGACCCATTCTACAGTGAAATTTGTATAAAAAAAAAAGTCCTAAAAAACAATAATTTAAAGCCTCTAAGAGCATATAGCAAATGAAGAAATGTCTATTCAAGACTATCTATGAACACTTGGAAGGAAAAGTGAAGGTCTATGGTATTTGAGCCAAGACCACTCCCTCTCTGCCTTCCCTCTTCAGCTCAGCGATGCAAACTCCAATTCAGACTGCTAAAGACCAGAACAAAAGGATCCCTCTCTCTGCAACCCCTACTTGGAGGGCTTTCTTCCAGGAGAAAGAGAACCAATGCATTTCTCATCTCTTCCCTACACCTTATTGTTGTTGCTAAGTTCTTGGGTGAGTATGGCTGAGAGATGGGGGTTTCCTTCTTCTACCCACACCCCACTCCAGGAAGTAAACAGTTTCTACCTTAAGTTTGTGGTTCTGATGATACTGGGATACTAACAGTTCTGCCACCACCTTGTAAAGTGTTGATTCAATGCCAGGAGAAGCAACTTAGAGACCTCAAGTTTCTGCCCCCTCCACCAAGGATTGAATTTCTAGAGCAGGGGTGCCACTAAGAGAGAAGTATGTCATTATCCCCACCCCAGGCTCCAGAGCCATAGCTCAGAGATTTTTGGGAGAAAAGTAGACCATGTAGGGAACTGGGAGGTATCTTAGTTTCTTAGGGCTATTGTTACAAAGTATTACAAATTTGGTGGCATAAAAATACAGAAATCATTATCTCATGGTTTTGGAGGCTAGAAGTCCAATTTCTAATGAAGATATAGCAAAGACTGTAGGCTGGTAGCATGCAGGAGAAACCCAAGAAATAAGACAGCTGGAGGGGCAAACTTTTCTGAGGCAAACATTGACCACAGAAGCTATTCTACCTCAGGA
This sequence comes from Myrmecophaga tridactyla, assembly GCA_004026745.1. Classification (NCBI taxonomy): domain Eukaryota; kingdom Metazoa; phylum Chordata; class Mammalia; order Pilosa; family Myrmecophagidae; genus Myrmecophaga; species Myrmecophaga tridactyla. Next base: position 100,379 of record PVIY010002924.1, read on the forward strand.
GTTACAATTTAACTGGGTTAGTTTGTAGAGGAATTTATGGCCTGGAACATTGTTGAAAACAGTAGAGCAATTGACTGGCAATTAGTGGAATTTTAACAGCTGAGTTTGGTCCCGGAATGAGTGGAAGTGAGGACTTCCAGAACCATTACCCAGGTGACTGGACAGAACCAAAGCTGTGCCTCCTGGGGGTGCAACATTGGAGGCTTCATACTTTGGATAGGAGATGGACTAGAGTAAAATGCACACAGTCAGTAAACAAATAAACACACAATTAACAATAACAAGTGCAGGAGGGTAGAGGGACTAGGGCCCAGAATTACTAGAATATATTATCTAAAGTGTCCAATTTCCAATAAAATATCACATGGCGTGCAAAGAAACAGGAAACAATGAACTATACACCAGAAGAAAAGCAGGAATCAGAAATTACCTGTGAGAATAATGAAATGTCTGGTTCAACACAGACTTCAAAAGCAATTAAAAATATCATCAAAGAGGCGGGCCACGGTGGCTCAATGGCAGAGTTCTCACCTGTCATGCTGGATTCATGGTGCCTGCCCGTGTACAAAACAAAACAAACAAAAATATATCATCAAAGAACTAAAAAGAGCCATGATTAAAGAAGAAAAAGAAAGTATAATAGCAATGTCACACCAAATAGAGAACATCAATATAAACAGATATAAATTATAAAAAGAGAACCAAAAGGTAAAGTGAGAGATGAAAGAGGATTAGTAAATCTGAGGATATATAAATAGAGACTAGGGCAGCTGCCGGTGCTCAGCAGGCAGAGCTCCAACCAGCCGTGCTGGAGGTCTGGAGTTCGATCCCTGGTGCCTCCTGCCCATATGCAACTTTAAAAATAAATAAATAAATAAATAGAGACTATGCAGCAGAAAGGAGAGCTGAGAGAGAAAGGAGGAAATACATATATGTGATGAAATAATGATTATAGCTGAAAAAGTTTATTCTAAAACAATGACCTACACATCCAAGATGTTCAATGAACTGTGAGTAGAGTAAATGCAGAGATCCTCAAGTAAACATGTTAATAAAAAAGCTGAAAGTCAAAGACAAATAGAAAATTTTGAAATAAGCAAGAGAAAAGCCAAATGGCACTTATAAAGGAACCTGAATAGAGTGATAAATCACATTAGCAGAAACAGTGGTTTCAGAGGCAGTGGGAAAGCAAAATCAAAGTGCTAAAAAACAACAAGAACAAGAACAACAAGAAAAAAACAACCTCTCAACCAGAAATTCCATATCTAACAAAAATATCTTTCAAAAAATGAAGGCAAAAATAGAGCTCTCTATCTCCCGATGCTATGCTGGCACCAACGTGCTTTTTCTGGTTCAATCCTCCATTTGGTCATAAAAATACATTAATCAGAACTTCCTGGCATCTTCTTGAGCAAGACTTTCAATAGGGTCCAATATGCTTCACTTCATCCAGAAATTTTCTTGAGAATCTGAAAAGATGCTGTAGTACTCTTTTCCAGTGGGACTAGGAGCCAGCAGGAGAGTAGATACACTTTCTTTAAAGGTATCTCTCCAGCAGAATTTTTTCCCTTTGTCTCCAAGGGTTTGGCTTTTCTTGACATATCCAGTGTGTATGAGCAAGAGACCATGCTATCATACTTCCTAATGCTGCTTTAAGAAGCATAAACAAGCAGTACTTCCAGCCAGGCCTCAAAGCACCATCACTCACCTGCCTGACAGCCCAAAGCCAGCATTATATGTAACTCTGGCAGGACTAATCCCCTTTGTGGCTCTACCTCTAGTCAAGGTGGTGACAAAGAATTACATCCCCTTTTCCTCAAATAGCTCATGGAACCAGTTTCCTATCTTTCTTGGAAGAAGTCATATGCAGTTTTGCTCTGCCAGAAAGTAGTCCAGCCAAACCAGACTTCCTTAATTTAACTAACGGTACAACTCCTCCTCTTATTTTCATGGTTTGCCTTTCTTACTTCTGAAAGACTCAGTGATGCTATAGCATTGGGAACAATAGGTTTGGAGATGGCATTACACACTGAACTTTTTCTCTTGCCATATATCCCAACTGGCTCAAAGCCTTGAGGATAGTAGTCACTTTTGTACCTTTTTTTTTTTCATTTATAATCACTTTACTACTTAAAAATGCATCCCCAGATGTTTTAGTTTGTAAGATACTGGAATGCAATATACCAGAAACAGAATGGCTTTTAAAAATGGAATTTATTAAGTTACAAGTTTGCAGTTCTAAGGCTGTGAAAATACCCAAACTAAGGCATCCAGAGATAGACCCCTTAACTCCAAAGAAAAGGCCAAGCAAGTTTGGGATTTCTATCTCAGCTAGAAGAGCACATGGTGAAGTTTGCTGGCTTTCTCTCTTAATTTCATAAGGCTTCCCCTGGGGCGTTTTCCTTCTGCATCTCCAAAGGTCTCTGGCTTTGTGGGCTCTGTTGCCACTATGAACTCTTTCAAAATGGTTTCCTCTTCAAGGGTTCCAGTAAGCAACCCCACCTTGAATGGGTGGAGACACATTTTCTTGGAAATGAAATATTAAAGAATTACCACCCACAATTGGGTGTCTCACATCTCCATGGAAACAATAAAAATGATCCCACCCAGCAACACTGAATGAGGATTAAAGAGCATGACAGCTTCAAACCAGCAGAACAGAGAAAGGACCCAAGAGAACTGGACAAGTAGAATAAATATAAAACCATTCTATAGATGTTAGCATGTTTGCTATAAGCCATGTAAGGTTGCATTTTGCCATCACCCTTTTCTTCTCTTGCTTGGCTTTTTTCCCAGACCAATGATAATTTATTCTTCACAGATTGTTTTTCATTTTTAGAAATCATTACTTTATAGAAATTACTTGTGTAGGAAGTTGAAAATCTATGAGAAGTCCTATTTGTGTCATATTAGGCTATAGCTCTCGTTCAGTCTTTTTATGAATTATATAGCCATCTACTTAGACATTTCAATATTTCAATTGTCTTGAAAATGTAAAATTAAAAAAAGATGAAAAAAGAAAGGCAAATTAAAACAACTCCAAGATCAACAAAAACTGAGAGAATTTGTTGTTAGATTGCCTGCCTTACAAAGATTCCTAAAGGAAGTTCTTTAGGCTGAAAGCTAGTGACCCCAGATGGAAATTTGAATCTACATAAACAAAGGGAATGAGTAAAGGTAGTTGTACAATTATAAAAATAATTATAAAAAATAGCATAAATGCATGTTCTCCTTTCTTCTCATAACTGATTTAAATAGCATTCAAATAAAATAATATGGGTAATATAGAGAAATATAGTAAAGGTATAATGGGTTTGTCAATAGTAGCATAAAGGAAGTATGTAGGAACAAAGCTGTAAGGGACTAAGGAAATGAAGACCAATGAAGTAATAATTATAACATTGTATTGTTGAGTTTCTTTTAACATTAATAGAGATAATGTGTTCAATAATATAACAAAAAAGAGAGAAAAGGAGACAGAACTATATAGTATTGTTTCGATATATTACTGGAATTAAGTTAGCATAAGTATAAAGCTGATTCTAATAAGTTAAGATAGTTACGGTAAGCCCTACAGCAACCACTAAAAAAAAGCCCTACAGCAACCACTAAAAAAAAGCCCTACAGCAACCACTAAAAAAAATTTAACTAAGAAATATAGTGAAAAATCATAAATGGAATTGAAATGTTATATTAGAAAATATTCACTCAGTGCAATATTTTGAGTGGTAAAGGGGGAATAGAGCAAAAATGTCATATGACATGGAAAATAAAAAGCAAAACAGCAGATGCAAATCCAAATATACCAATAATACCATTAAATATGAAAAGATTAAAACATCCAACTAAAAGAAGACATTGCCAAATAGGATAAATAAAACACAATCAAGCTACCTATTGACTACAGGAGACATGCTTTAGATTCAAAGATACAACTAGATTGAAAGTTAAGGGATGAAAATATATGCAAAGAGCAACTATTGAAAAGCTGCAGTGACTATAATAATATAGAAAGTAGACTTTAAGACAAAAATAAAAGTTACTAAGTATAAAGAGAAACATTTTATAATGATAAAAAGCTTAATCTATGAGGAAGATATAACAATTAGAAACATATTTAGGCATAATAAAAAACACAAAAATATGTAAGCAAAACATGACAGAAATGAAGGGAAAAATAGACAATTCAACAATAATAGCTAGAAACATCAACAACTCATTTTCAATAAATTTAAAAGATGAGAAATAATGCAAAGCATGTTCTCTAACAATAATGGGATGAAATTAGAAATCAATAACAAGGAAAAATTTGAGAAACTCACAAATATGTGAATTTTAAACAATATACTTTTAACGAATGGGTCAAAGAAAAAGTAAAAGGAAAACAAGAAGATATTTTGAAATGAATGAAAATGGAGACACAACATACCAAAAGTACGGCCCAAATCCAGCAGTATTAAAGGGAAATTATTAGCTGCAAATACCTATATTAAGAAAGGAGAAAGATCTTAAATCAATAATTTAAACTTCACTCATTAAGACAGCATATCAACAGAATAAACAACAAAAATCATGTGATCATCTCAATAGATCCAGAAAAAGCATCTGACAAAATCCAGCATGCTTTGATGAAAAACAAAACAAAATATACTCAAAATTCTAGGAACATAAAGGAACTTATTTAACCCTAATATAGTTCATCTACGTTAGTCTCACATCTAGCATTATTCTTAATTGTGAAAGAAAGGATACTTTCCCCGTAAGACCAGGAATAATATAAGAATTTCCTCTCTTCACTGGATGGTCAAAACATGGTAATTATGAGAGAAAAGGAAACAAATGGCATCCAGATTGGAAAGGAAGAAGTAAAACTATCTCTAATGTAGTTGTCATGATCCTATAAATAGAAAACCCTAAGGAATTCATTAAAAAAAATTGTTAGGACTAATAAATGAGTTTGGTAAGGTTGCAGGACACAGGGTCAATATACAAAAATCAATTGTGTTCCTCTACAATTACAATGCTCAATATGAAAATGACATTAAGTAAACAATTCAGTTCACATTAGCATCATACAGATGAAACTACTTTGGAATAAATTTTTTTTAAAGTGCAAAATTTATATTCTGAAACGATGGAACATTATTGAAAGAAATTAAAAATGTGATGTCCTGTGTCCTATTCATCGACTGGAGACTTAATGTTGTTAAGATGGCAAAATTCCCCCCACTGAAATACAGAGTCAACACAATTTCTATCAGAATCTCAACTGATTTCTTTGTAAAGTACTTAAGCCACCTCTAAAATTTATATGGAATTGCCATAGACAGAGAATAGTGATGAAAAGTTTAATCCTGAAAAAGAATAAAGTAGGAAGACTCACACTCCCCAGTTTGAAAACCTATACAAAATAATGGTAATCAAGGCAATGTGGTCCTGGCACAAGTAAAGAAAAATAGATCCTTGGAATACAAAATATACCCATACATCTATTATCAACTTATTTGATCAGAGTGCCAAGATCATTCAATGGGAAAAGAATGGTCTTTCCAATAAATGGTTCTGGGAAAACTGGAAAAAAAACATGAAAAAGAATGAAGTCTAACAGCACGTATAAAAATTAACTCAAATGGATCAAAGACTTAAATATAAGAGTGAAAACTATAAATTTCTTAAAAGAAAGCCTAGGGGTAAAACTTGATGACCTAGAATTTGGACAAAGATTCTTAGATATGACAAGCAACAAAAGAAAAAAATATATAAGGTGGACTTCAACAAAATTGAAAACTTTCATGCTTCAAAAGAAAACATCAAGAACATGAAAAGGCGACCATGGACTGACAGGAAATCACACAAATTTGATAAAAGTCTCATCCAGAATATATGAAGAATAATCACAATTCTATAATTAAAAGGCAAACAATCCAAATAGAAAATGGGCAGGATATCTGAATGGAATTTTTTCCAAAGAAAATATATAAATGGCCAATAAGACAAAAGATGCCCCAAATTATTAGCTGTCAGGGAAATGCAAATCAAAACCACAATGAAAACACTTCACACCCACTTTGGAGGGCTAGAATAAAAAATCAGATAATAGAAAATGTTGGAAAGTGTGTGGAGAAATTGGAATTATCATACATTGATGGTGGTAAAATAAAATGGTGCAGCCACTTTGCAAAACCCCCAAGTCTGACAGTTCCTTAAATTATTAAAAATAAAGTTACTATATGACCCAGCAATTTCACTCCTAGATATATCCCCAAGAGAAATGAGAACACATGTTCATGCAGAAACCTGTAAATGGATGCTTATAGCACCATTATTCATTGTAGCCAAAAAGTGGTAACAACCCAAATGTCCATTAATAGACAAATAGATAACAGAGAATGTGGTATCTACATACAGTGGAATATTATTCAGCCATGAAAATGAATGAAATGATATATGTTAAAATATGGATGAACCTTCAAAACATTATGCTAAGTGAAAGATGCCAGTCATAAAGGACTGCCTATTGTGATTATATTCATTTGAAAGCCAGAATAGGTAAATCTGTGGAGACAGAAAGTGAATTAATGGTTGCTTAAGTCTGAGAATGGGAGGGGAAATAGGCGAGGGACAGCCAAAGGTAAAAGGTTTCTTTTCTTAGGTAATGAAATGTTCTAAAATTGATTACACTGGTGGATGCATATATTCATGAATATACCAAAAACCATTGACTGGTACATTTTAAATGTGTGAATTGTATCTGAATTATATCTTAATAAGGCTTATAAAAAAAACAAGAGAAGTGACCAGAAGCCAGCTATTAATGATGTTACAGGATTAGGCCAAATAGAAAGGTTTGATCTGGGCTTGAATAAGGCAGGCTGTGGTAAAAAGACCATTTGGTGGAATAATGCACTTATCTTTTAGTATATCTTAGTACATGATGGGTATCAGTGTTTGGGTTTTGAGTATCTGTTCTATCTTAAGCAATAATCAAGATGTTTTTTTTTCACTCCTGGTTAAATTTCTAGTTTTAATCATCCATTTTATGATGGAATTGCAATTGTGATAATTATTTGTTCAGATTACATTTATTTCTAATAAATTACCACAGTAATTACCCTTCCTAACTACACATTAGAATCATATGAGGAGTTTCAATAACATCATTGCCCAACCTCAGAGGTTATAATTTAATTTTTCTGAGGGGCAAAGGTACTACTATTTTAATAGCTCTCCAGGTAGTTCTAATATCCAGTCATAACAGCTACCATTGTAGAAAAAGCACAATGCAGTATAACCAAATATAAGTAAATCTTTTACCAGAATCTTTTATCCTGAGCCCTTTCCAGAATATTTCCAGTATGCACTATGTTGGGCCATTCAAGTCACTGAATTACAATTCCATACATAAGTCCATCTAGGAAAGATCTAGTTCATGCTAAAGTAGAATAATACAGTATAATACTATTGATGAAACCAAGAACATTGAAACTGTTGCAAAGAGTTGTTTAAGACCCTTTCCTGAGTATACAACTTTAAGCCTCTCTGACTTCAACTTCACTTTGATTAATCAAACATTTGCTGAAGGCTACGTCTACTCAACCCTGTGCTTGATGCTGAAAGTATGAAAATATCTAAGGTCAAATTTCAACACTTAAGGAAAGGCAAAGCCTATTACAAAAACAAAGCAAAACAAAACAAAGCAAAAAATATCAATATGATGTACTTGGGGTTCTGCTCGTGCATGTGGAAAGCTGAATATAAAAAAGACAAACTGCAAGTTCTCTGCTTTTCTCGGATGCATCAGAGAGCTGAGTTCACAGGGTCATCAACTAGAATGAAGTAGAAGAAACAGACATGCACTTGCAGGGAGCCTGGGGAAGATACAGTGGGAAGAATTCAGATAAAATAGTTAAAATTTCATGGAGGATCATTGTGAGGTGGTAAGAAAGTTTGGATCCCTTTGGAGTTACAGATGAGGGGCAGGATTCACACCCACATGCAGGTCCCCCACCCCCCATCTAATCTATCCCAATGAGTATTGACCAAAAAAAAAAAAAAAAGCCTGGTGAGTGTCTTGCAAAAGCTTGCTTCTTGTTGCATGCCTGGGAGAAGGAAACAACTGCTGGTATGAGAGGTGCACAAAATTCTGCCCAGACTCTTCTCCATATCCTGCCTATGGATCAAATGCCTTAATCTGAGGTGGGAGTGGGGCAGCAAATGCTGTTGCCCTTAGGGTTCAGATGAAACCCCATTGCAGCTGTGGAAGAAAACAGACAAATAAATCTTTACCTCTCAGAAAGGTACCAGGTTAGACTTACAGCTGGGGCAATGGCAAAAGCACTGAAAATGCTACATTCCGAAACTAGGGACACAGCTCCTGCTTAGCACTGAGACGTAATTGAAAGAAAGGAAAATGTGACGCGTGCCTTGAAGCCCTCCCCAACAGGCTAGCAAGTATCCAGTAACAAGAAATTGTGAAATAACTATTGAGAGAATGGGAAGAGCTGTGCAAAGAGAAAGCGTAAAGGTGCAGGTGGAAAAGATATTGAGAAAAATCTTCTAGAAAACCAGTCCCATAAATTCCTCAAGTAAGAATGTGTTATGATGGGGATGATTTGCCAGAGGATTTTTCTCAATTTCTTCTCTACTCTCACCTTTACATCATCTCTTTTCTAGGCTCTTCCTTTTGCATTCCATTAAGAGGAGTGTTTGGTTGCATACCCCTGCAGCTTTCCCAGATCTCCAAGCTCTCCTTGGAGAGCTGTTGCCAGGTTTGGAAACTTTCAGGGTATTTCTAACTTTCTGAGAAATCTTATGCTGAATGGTGATTAATCTTATCAAATACATTTTTTTCTGAATCTCCTGAGATGATGATGTAGTTCTTTTCCTTTAGCACATTATTACAGGGAAATACACTGAATTTTGAATGTTCAATCTTGTACAGCTAGGAAGAATACAGTTCCTAGCTTATATAGCTAAGAACAAACACTTCCCATCATGAATTATTAACCTTTAATATATATCAGGATATTATTTACTAATAGATTTATAAGGTTTTTTTGTGCCTGTGTTCAGAAGGAAATTTGGTCAGTAGTTTTATTTCCTTCTGAAATCTTTATTTGATTCATAACAAGGTAATATCATCTCAGAAAATGTGTTTTTCTTCCTCTTTTTCTTGAAAGAGTTTGTGCTGGTTTCATATCCTTCATTCTCTGTTCTGGTTGATGTGTTTTAGTTTCCTAGTGCTAAAACAAATACCATATAATGGGTTGGCTTAAACAGTGGAAGTTTGTGGGTTCACACTTTTGAAACTAGAAGTTCAAAATTGAGACATCAGTGTATTAGTTAGGGTTCTCTAGAGAAACAGAATCAACAGGAAATATTTGTAAATATAAAATTTATAAAAGCGTCTCACATAACCATGGGAACAGACAGTCCAAAATCCATAAGGCAGGCTGTGAAGCTCATGATTCTGATGGAGGATCTGGACAAACTCCACAGGAGAGGCTCGCTGGCAAAAGCAGGAAGAGAGCCTATCTCTTCTGAATCCTTCTTAAAAGGCTTTCAGTGATTAGATTAAACATCATTCATTAAAGAAGACACTCCCCTTGGCTGATTATAAATGGAATCAGCTGTGGATGTAGCTGAAGTGATCATGATTTAATTTATGAAATGTCCTCATAACAACAGAAAGGTCAGCACTTGCCCAACTAGATAAACAAGTATCACAACCTGGCCAAGTTGATAAATGAACCTTACTGTGACAGTCCACCCCTTGTCAACTTGGCAGCTATACTCACCACCTTAAACCATACCTACTTTCTAAATAGAAAACAATAAAAGACAAATTTTTTTTTACCTAACAATACTCAACTGTCCTGCATCTAACCAGAAACACATTAAATCTCTCAGAATAGGGTGCAAGTTCTTGGGTAATATTCATTCTTAAACTTGATATCTTACAACTTAAATAGTATAACATGAACAAAGCAGCATTACAGTCCTCGTTTCTGTAACTGATTATGTGGTCGAAGTTCATATTTATCACTACCTTCTTCCACTACCCATTCCATGTTCCTTCTACCCTCAGCAAGCACTTCAGCTGGCCATGGTTCTTTGCCTGGTAGGGTGACCCAAACCTTCATTCCTGAAATTTCAGAGCCATTGGTAGTTCTACCTGGATTGGGTTGTTGCCTGTGATTGATTTTAATCACAGGGCATGGTAGTACTAAAAGACATCCTAGGGGATCTCCTATATTCCAGGAAAACTCTTCTTTACTTACATTGTGCAGTTGCAGTCCTATTTCCCCCTGATAGTCAAGGTCAATCACCCCAGCCAGTAATATAATCCCCTTCTTGGCTTATTGATCCAGAAGCATGAGGGGCCCAAAGTGACCAGGTGGCAGTCTTAGATTCCAGTTCAGTAGAATCATTGTTGTTTCTCCTGGTGAAAGCACTTCCCTTTTGGATCTAAAACCTGTAGACCAGCAGAGCTCAGGGTCACAGGGACAGGAAGCAAAACGTTTCCTAATGGATCACTAGGGGTAATAGTGAGTGGTGCCACTCCCATTTCCACCCCTTGGTTCCTGGACCCATGGATCCTGGCTATGGGAGAAACAGCACCATACAGCAGAAGCTGATTCAGAGCATACACAGCTTCCTGGAGAGCATTACCCCAGCCCTTCAAAGTATTGCCACCTAGTTGGCACCGTAATTGAGATTTCAAATGGCCATTCAATCGTTCTATCAATCCAGATGCTTCTGGATGATGGGGAACATGTTAAGATAAGAGAATTCCATGAGCATGTGCCCATTCCTGCACTTTATTTGCTGTGAAGTGTGTTTCTTGATCAGAAGCATTGCTGTGTGGAATACCATGGTGATGGATAAGGCATTCTGTAAGCCCCCACGGATGGTAGTTTTGGCAGAACCATTGTGTGCAGACAAAGCAAACCCATATCCAGAGTATGTGTCTATTCCAGTTAGAACAAATAGCTGCCCCTTCCATGAAGGGAGTGGTCCAATGTAATCAACCTGCCACCATGTAGCCAGCTGGTCACCTCGGGTAATGGGGCCATTTCAGGTGCTGAGTGTGGGTCTCTGCTGCTGGCAGATTGGGCACTTAGCAGTGGCTGTAGCCAGGTCAGCCTTGGTGAGTGGAAGTCCACGTTGCTGAGCCCACGCATAACCTCCATCCCTACCACCATGACCACTTTGTTCATGAGCCCATTGGGCAATGACAGGAGTTGATGGGGAAAGAAGTTGACTGGTATCCACAGAATGGGTCATCTTATCCACTTGATTATTAAAACCTTCCTCTGCTGAAGTTACCCTCTGGTATGCATTCACATGGGACACCAATATCTTCATGTTTTTAGCCCACTCAGAAAGGACTATCCACATACCTCTTCCCCAGACCTCTTTGTCACCAATTTTCCAATTATGGGCTTTCCAAGCCCCTGACTATCCAGCCAAATCATTAGCAAAAGCCCATGAGTCAGTATACAAAAACACCTTTGGCCAGTTCTCCTTCCAAGAAAAATGAACCAGGTGCATTGCTCAAAGTTCTGCCCACTGGGAGGGTTTCCCCTCACCACTGTCCTTCAAGGACATCCCAGAAAGGGCTGTAGTGCTGCAGCTGTCCACTTTTGGGTAGTACCTGCATATCATGCTGAACCATCTGTAAACCAGGCCAAAATTTTCTTTTCCTCAATCAATTCACTGTAAGGAACTCCCCAAGAAGCCATAGCTCTGGTCTGGGAAAGTGAAGGTAATGTGGCAGGAGTGGAGACAATGGGCATTTGGGCCACTTCCACATGTAACTTACTTGTGCTTTCAGGACCTGTTCTGGCCCTCATATATACCATATATACCACTTCTCATATATACCACTTCCATTTTATGATGGAGTACTGCTGTGCACACCCAACTTTATGGTTGGTGGGTCAGACAAGACCCAGCTCATGATAGGCAACTCAAATCTCATGGTAACTTGGTGGCCCAAGGTTATGCAGTTGGTCTCTATTAAGGCCCAGTAGCAGGCCAAAAGCTGTTTCTCAAAAGGAGAGTAGTTATCTGCAGCAGACAGTAAGGCTTTGCTCCAAAATCCTAAGGCTCTGCATTGTGATTCTCCTATAGGGGTCTATCAAAGGCTCCAAACAGCATCTCTATTTGCCACTGACTCTTCCAGCACCATTGGATCTGCTGGATCATATGGTCCAAGTGGCAGAGCAGCTTGTACAGCAGCCTGGACCTGTCACAGAGCCACCTCTTGCTCAGGTCCCCACACAAAATTAGCAGCTTTTCTGGTCACTTAATAAATGAGCTGGAATAGCGTACCCAAATGAGTCACCAAAATCCAGAGACCAACTATGTGTTTTGGTTTTAGGAGGGGCCAGATGCAGCAACTTACTCTTCACCTTAGAAGAGATATCTTGACATGCCCCTCACCACTGGACACCTAGAAATTTCACTGAGATGGAAGGCCCCTGTATTTTTGTTAGATTTATCTCCCATCCTCTGACACAAAATGCCTTACCAGCAAGTCTAGAGTAATTGCTACTTCTTGCTCATTAGATCCAATCAACATGATATCATCAATATAATGGACCAATATGATGTCTTGTGAGTGGGAGAAATGATCAAGGTCCCTGCAGACAAGATTATGACATAGAGCTGGAGAGTTGATATACCCCTGAGGTAGGATACTGAAAGTATATTGCTGACCTTGCCAGCTGAAAGCAAACTGTTTCTGGTGTTCCTTACTAATAGGTATTGAGAAAAAAGCATTTACCAGATCAACAGCTGCATACCAGGTACCAGGGGATGTATTGATTTGCTCAAGCAATGATACCACATCTGGAACAGCAGTTGCAATTGGAGTTACCACCTGGTTGAGCTTACGATAATCCACTATCATCCTCCAAGATCCTTCTGTTTTCTGCACAGGCCAAATAGGAGAATTGAATGGGGATGTGGTGGGAATCACCACCTCTGCATCCTTCAAGTCCTTAAATGTGGCAGTAAACTCTGCAATCCCTCCAGGAATCTGGTATTGCTTCTGATTTACTATTTTGCTAAGTAGGGGCAGTTCTAGTGGCTTCCACTTGGCCTTTTCCACCATAATAGCCCTCATTTTAATGGCAGGTACCATGCAAGATTGAGATTTCAGTTTATGTTGTAAAGTTGCTACTCTAACAATAAGATTCTGAGTTGGATTTTCAGAGATATCAAGTCTATGGTTACAGTAAATAAGATTTTCCTTCAGGACACTCATAGAAATGTTTACATCTGTCAGACAGCACTTAAGCTTCTTATTTGAAGCCTTAAACCCATCCCTTTCAATCATTAATGTATACAGTGTATCTAACAACAACCAGCCAGCATCTCTATCCCTCCTATTTCCACAAAACTCTGTAAAGGTGTCAAAAACATTACCCCCAGAGCCTGGTTTCATACAAGCAAAGCATTAGAAGAATCAAATGGTGATATTTTGACTATCTCCTTTGCCAACTCCCTCCATGGATTGGCAATGTCATTCTGATTATGGTAATCAGAATCCTTAGTGCCTTTGAGTCCAGTCAGAGTAGAAAACCATTCATAAAAAAACCATTTTTAAGATTGTTTCTTAAGAACCATTCCTGGTACCAAGTTGCATTAATTAGGGTTCTCTAGAGAAACAGAACCAACAGGAAATATTCATAAGTATAAAATTTATAAAAGTGTCTCACATAACCATGGGAACAGACAGTCCAGCCTGTGAAGTTGATGATTCCAATGGAAGGTCTGGACAAACTCCACAGGAGAGGCTCGCTGGCCAAAACAGGAAGAGAACCTGTCTCTTCTGAATCCTCCTTAAAAGGCTTCCAGTGATTAGATTAAGCATCACTCATTAAGGAAGATACTCCCCTTGACTAATTACAATTGGAATCAGCTGTGGATGTAACCAACATGATCATGATCTAATTTATGAAATGTCCTCATAGCAACAGACAGGCCAGCACTTGCCCAACCAAACAGGTACCATCTCCTGACCAAATTGACACATGAACCTGACCATGACAATCAGCAAGGCAATGCGCAGGGGCTGGCTGGCTGCCTGTGATCCTTGGTCCTTAGCTTTTCTCTCACATGGCAACGAATGGTTGTGTCTAGTCTTTTCTCTTCCAGGTTCCATTGACATTCAGATTCTGTCTGCTACTTGTATCTCTCTCTCTCTTTCTCTGAATTTCATTCTGCTTATAAAAGACTCTAGTATTCTAGATTAAAATCCAAACTGATTCGATTCAGCTGCATTTGTGCTGAACATCTTGGAGAGATCTTACTTACAATGAGTCTCCACCCACCAGAATATGGACAAAATTTCTTGTCCAAACTGGTGCACAATTCAACCCACCACATTATGTGACAGAGAAGCCAAGGAAATGCAAAGGTTGCTGGTCAGCCAAAATATCTTCTAGCTTCTGAAACCATAGCAATGAGTCAATAAGTTCCTATTGTAAACCAACCCATTGAATGTTATTTGTTTTAGCAACTAAGGACAGAAGCAGGTAGCTTTTGATATTCTTGATTTAACTCTTCAAAATTTCTGGTGGGGAACTCACCAGAAATGTAGCTTCTTCAACATGGATTTGAAGAGGACATTAGATGCTGAGTGCCTATCCCTTTCAATCAGACACAGTAAACCTTGATTAGAAGTTGGGGGGAAATGGAGCTTCATCTTCTTGTCATAAATCACCTAATTTCAGCTTCTATTCATCTGAGCTGGAGTACGGGGAGGTCAAGGGAGAGAGCAAACAGGTATTGACTCAAATGACATATTCTTGCTCTTTTCAATAAATTTCAGCACATCTTCCTCCAAAAATATTTCTCCACTTACTCTATACCTTTAGGACAACTTCCAGAGACTATGAATGGCTGTTTTCTCATAGTTTTGCAACCTTCTCCTTCTAATGAAGGGTGCAGACTTATTCCAGTCATCTCAGAAGCCAATCTTTATTTTTCTATTTTAAGTATATAAAGCTATAAGTTCCCTCCCAGTTGAACTATATCCTCATTCCACAATTTTAACATATCATCTTTCCTTTTTTTAAGTTGTATTTTCTAATTTCCCCTCTGATTTCTTTGTTGATCCATCAATCATTTAAAATTCTGTTGTTTAAATTCCAAATATTTGTGGGGTTTCTAGATATTTGCAAATGATCTCTATTTTAATTCAATATGGTCAGAGGACATACTATGAATTATTTCAAGTTTTAAATTAATCTAGACATTTTTGTGTCCCAGCAAATGATATCTCTTACAGAATAATCCATGTGCCCTTGATAAGAATGTGTATTTTGTCATTGTTGGAAAAATATTCCGTAAAATTGACTCTAAGTGAAAATGGTTGTGAGGGACAAAGACAGACATTATACAGAGACAAAGGGTATATGTCAACAGGAGGATGTAATAATTATAAATATATGTGCACCTAACAGTAAAGCCCAAAAATATATGAAGAAAATACTGATAGAGTTAAAGGAGAAATTGACAGTTCTACAATAACAATTGGAGACTTTAATACATCACTTTCAATAATGGAAAGTCAGAAGATCAGTAAGAAAGTACAGGACTTTAATGACACACTAAACCAAGAAGACCTAACAGACATATGTAGAACACTGTACCCAACAAAAACAGAACACATATTCTTCTCAAGTGCACATGGATCATTCTCCAGAATAGAGCATATGCTGGGTCACATCTCAGTAAACACAAAAATATTGAAATCACACAGTGTATATTCTCTGACCACAACAGAATGAAGTTAGGTATCAGTAACAGAAGGAGAAAGGGAAAATTCACAAATATGTGGAAAATGAACAGCACACTCTTGAACAACCAATGTTTAAAGAGGAAATCAGAAGCAAATTAAGAAATATCTTTTGGTGAACAAAAATGAGAAAAGCAGCATGCCAATACTCATGGGATTCAGTGAAGGCAGTGCTGAGAAAAACATTTGTTGCTCTAAATGTTACATTAAAAAAGAAGAAAGACTTTAAATCAGAGACCTAGCCTCAAAACTGGGAGAAGTAGAAAAATAAGAGCAAACTAAACCAAAACTGAGCAGAAGGAAGAAAATAACAAAGATTAAAGCAGACAAATGATATAGAAAACAAAAGAAAACAACAGAGAGAATCAACAAACCAAAAGATGGTTCATTGAAAAGATGAACAAACCTTTAGCAGGACTGATGAAGTAAAAATTAGATAGGATGCAAATAAAAAAAAATCAGAAATGAAAAGAGAGATGTTACTACAGATCCTGCTGAAATAAAAAAGGGCTATAAGTAGACACTACAAAAAATTGTATGCCAATAAATTAGACAACCTAGATGAAATGGAAAAATTCTAAGAAACATACACACTACCTACCTTGACTCAAGAAGAAATAGAAGAAAAGTTCAGTGGTAGAATTGTTGCCTGCCATGCAGAAGACCGGGGTTTGATTCCCAGCCAATGCACTCCAAAAATAAAAAGAAGGAGAAATAGAAGATCTCAACAAACCATTTACTAGTAAAGAGATCAAATCAGTCAAATCAAAACCTCCCCAAAACAACAAAAAAACCAGGACTAGATGGTTTCACAGAAAAATTCTACCAAACATTTTAAGAAAACTAATTTCCACTTCTACTTTAATGCTTCAATGAAATAAAAGAGGAGACGTGACGGTTTGAGGCTGTTGTGTACCTCAGAAAAGCCATGTTCTTTTTCCTAGACCAATCTTGAGGAGGCAGATTTATTGTTTGGGCAGGACCTTTTTGATTAAGTTGTTTCCATGGAGACATGACCCACCTAGTCATGAATGGGACTTTCTGATTAGGTGGTTTCCATGGAGATAGGCCTCTGCCCATTTAAAGTGCGTCTTAATCCTCTGCTGGAGTTCGCTAAGAGGGAATCATTTTGAGAAAAGCTGAGAACCAACACCGACAGAGAAACATCTGTACAGAAACTGTTTGAAGCTAGGAGCTTCAAGAGAAAGCCAGCAGACAATGTGCCTTCCCTTGTGACAGAGAAACTTTGGATGCCTTCTGCCTTTTCTTCAGAGTCAATGTATCTTTCTCTGGATGCCTTGGTCTGGACATTCTTATGGCCTTAGAATTGTAAACGTGTGACTTAATAAATCCCCATTATAAAAGCTAAGCCGTTTCTGGTATATTGCATTCTAGCAGCATTAGCAAACTAAAACAGGAGGGAGCACTTCCTAATCCATTCTACAAAGGCAACATCACCCTTATACCAAAGCCAGATAAAGATACCACAAGAAATGAAAACTACAGACTAATATCTCTCTTATAAATATGGATGCAAACATCCTCAACAAAATACTGGTGGGCTGGTTTGAAAGGATGTATGTACCCTAGAAAAGGCATGCTTTAATCCTAGTTCCATTTTGTAAAGGCAACCATTTCTTCCAATCCCTGGTCAGCTCTATATGTTTGAATCTGTAATTAGATCATCTCCCTGGAGATGTGGCTCAATCAAGAGTGGTTGTTAAACTGGATTAGGTGGATCTTGATTAGTTTACTGGTGTCCTATAAAAGAGGAAACATTTTGGAGAAAGTGAGAGATTCAGAGAGAGCAGAGAATGCTGCAGCACCACAAAGTAGAGAGTCCACCAGCCAGTGACCTTTGGAGATGAAGAAGGAAAATGCCTCCCGGGGACCTCTATGAAACAGGAAGCCAAGAGAGAAAGCCAGCAGATGATAATCATGTTTGCCACATGCCCTTCCAGCCAAGAGAGAAACCCTGATTATGTTTGCCATGTGCCATCTCACTTGAGAGAGAAACCCTGAACTTCATCAGCCTTCTTGAACCAAGGTATCATTCCCTGGATGCCTTTGATTGGACATTTCTATAGACTTGTTTTAATTGGGCCATTTTCTCAGTCTTAGAACTGTAAACTAGCACCTTATTAAATTCCCCTTTTAAAAACTCATTCTGTTTCTGGTATATTGCATTCTAGCAGCTAGCAAACCAGAACAACTGACAGACTGAATTCAAGAGCATATTGAAAGAATTATATGCAATGATCAAGTGGGATTTATCCCTTATATACAAGGTTCGTTCAATAGAAGAAAACCTATTAATGTAATACACTACATAAACCAAATGAAGGTGGAAAAAAACCTAATTTCAATAGATGCAGTAAAGGCATTTGACAAAATTCAGCATTCTTTCTTTACAAAAAAGACTTAGAAAAATAGGAATAGACAGACACTTCCTCGACACGAGAAAGAGTATATATTAAAAGCCCACAGCCCAACCTTCCACTTAATGGTGAAAAACTGAAAGCTTTGCTCTAAGGCCAGAATGCACAATGTCAATACAGTTATTCCATATTGTGCTGGAAGTTCTTGTCAGAGCATTTCTGCAAGAAAAAAGAAGTAAAGCCATTCAAATTAGAAAAAAATAGTAAAATGTTCCCTATTTGCAGATAATATGATTTCATATACAAAAAAATCCAGAAAAAAATTCCAATAAAGCTCCCAGAGCTAATAAATGAATTCAACAATGAGGCTGGTGGCAAGATCAACACCCAAAAATCCGTAGTGTTTCTACTCATAAGCAGTGAATAATAAGAATAACAAATCAAGAAAAAAATTCTATACATAATTGCAATTAAAAGAATCAAATGTCTAGGAATAAATTTAACCAAAGATGTAAAGGACATGGACACACAAAACTACAAAGCACTGCTAAAAGAAATTTAAAAAGACTTAACTAAATGGAAGGATATTCCATGTTCATGGACTGGGAGACTAAATATCACTAAGATATCAATAGTAACACTAATCAATTTATAGATTCAATGTAATCCCAATGAAAATTTCAACAACCTTGGTGGTAGAAATGGAAAAGCCAGTCATTAAATCTGGAATGGTAAGAGGCCCTGAATAACTAAAGCTATCTTGCAAAGAAAGATTGAAGTTGGAGCATTCACATTTCCCAATTTTAAAACAAGGCTGCAGTAACCAAAACAGCATGATACTGGCACAAGGATGGGCCAGTTAAATAGAATTGAGAGCTCAAAAACAAACACTCATATTTATGGACAACTGGTTTTTGAAAAGGGGCAAAGACTAATTAATAGGGAAAGAATAGTGTTTCGGTTTGCTAAAGCTGCTGGAATGCAATATATTAAAATAGACTGGCTTTTAACAATGGGGCTTTATTAGTTTATAAATATACAGTTCTAAAGCCATAAAAATGTCCCAATATAGGCATCAACAGGAGGAAACCTTTGAAGAAAGGCTGCTGCCATCTGGAGTTTCTTTGTCAGCCTACAAGGCACATGGCTGGCATCTGCTGATCCTTGACTCCAGGTCTCACTACTTTCAGCTTCTTGGCCTCCTCTCCAAGTGTCTGGGGTGTTTCTCTCTTACCATCTCCAGGCTATTTCTCTCTAAACTCTCTCTCTCAGTTTTATCTCTTTTCATCCTCTCATAAAGGACTCCAGTAAGGGACTAAGACCCACCTTGAATTGAGTGTGTTCACATCTCAATTGAAACAATCTAACTAAAAGGGCCCACTCGTAATAAGTCTGCCCCCACAGGAATAGATTAAAAGAACCTGGGCTTGGGTGTGCAAAGGTAGTTCAGTGGTAGAAT